>VUQG01045920.1:0-26376 GCA_015106755.1 Etia nguti
ACACACACACACACAAACACACACACACACACACACGCAGACAGACACACAAACACACACACACACACAAACACCCACACACACACACACACACACACACACACACAAACACACACACACAAACACACACACACACACACTCTTTTCATTTCTCTATCCCTTGTCCCCACTCCTCACCCGTCTCACTTTCTTACTCTCTCTCTCTCACACACACACACACCTAACCTGTCTGACACAGTAGCATCTGGCATCTTTATGCTGCTGCCTCTCTACTGAGACACACACACACACACACACACACACACACACACACACTCTTTTTTCTACTGCTGCAGCATTAACATGTCACAGGATCATAATTTATCTGCAGTTTAATAACTGATACAGGAAGTACAAATATTTAGAAATACCAACCTTATGTTAACAGCTACACACACACGCAAACACACACACACACATAGATGTCTTGATGGATGCTCAATCATCCAGGTAAGGAAATCCCGGAAAGTTGAATCTCCCGCTGAAAACGCTATGCCCAGATGGGGACATTGAACTTTCTGGGACAAAGTTAAAGTGGTCAAACAATTTAAAAATTATCTTCCCCATAAGTGCCCAATTAATTAACAAGAACAATTTAAACTAAATGTAACTTAAATGCAGTTAAAGCACATTCACAGCTAAATGCAATTAATCTTTAAGTTTTATTGCCACTACAAAAAAAATCCAAATGTGAGTTTTACATTTTTGTCATATCATTACACTTTATAGTATTTTTGCTGCTATACACATTTTAATATATTTAACACTCTTTTTAATATTTTTCTCCTGTGTTGAGCCAGTGCTGGCTGTATACTGAATGACAATAAAAAGTCTGTCAGTCATAACTGAGTTATTGAGGATGTACATTATGTTTAGGTGCATCATCCTTTGGACCATGAGGTCAAAGAATAAAACAGTCACTGTTGGGAAGCTATAGTATGAAATCTTTGAAGGTGGAAATCCAAACCTGTTTTATGAAGTACAATAAAGTTATACCAAATTTATACCACTGCACAGTTTAAAGGACAGTTAGTAAGAAACAAAAAAATTTATATGACATGACATCATGACTAATAGAAAAGAATAATAATTATTAATTAAGAAGAACTCCATAGCTGAAAACTGCAGTTCCCCTAGGGGCCACTTGAGGCTGATCTACATCAGTCCTCACAGACTGATGTAAAAAGGTCAAACTTTACAGCATTATGAAGCACATTTACAGCATACACAAACCTCTTTGGCTAGTTTCCCCTTACACTGGAGTTAGGAGTGTGGCCACTTTGATCATCAAGTGTCCTGACACAGGAAGCTCTAGCCAAAGTGCAAGGGGTCAATCCTGCCAACTGGAGTCACTGAACTCCACTATGTTTGTGCTGATGGAGCCTTTTTAGGGTATTTTTAATAGACTGCCTGATGTTATGGCACGTTCTGTGGTACAGGGCATCCAATAGGTCTATTTACCAGTTTTGGTGAGTAAAAGTCTAGTACTTAGTCTACTATTAATTAACAGGTACTTACATCTGTGCAGTTTATGGATCCAGTCTGCTAAAAATGTTAGCTGGCAACTTTTGCAGAGTTTGACTGGACTACAAATATGGCACATGTCTAATGTGACTGCTAAGCCCAAGAGCAGTACTCTAATGCTACTCTAATGCTCCCCTAGCTACAAATGCCTGCTCTTTTAAGCTCAACTGGAAATCATCATGTTATGCTAATCCACTCGTTTTTTTTCTCCCAATTTAAGGGTGGCTTTCACCGGGCTGGGATCTGCAGGATACAACCTGGACAGATCGCCAGTCTGTCTAACAAAAGTTAGAGGATAGAGGGTCACTGCTTCAAGAAACCTAAGTGTATTTAGGTCCACATTGTTAAACACAGGCTAATGAGGAAGTGAGGAGGAGGAACAAATGTGCTCGACTGTGTTAAATCTAGGTCGTAGCTATGTCGTAACGGCAAACTTTTTTGTAGAAATATAACCACATCTTGCTGTTGATGCAACCCACACAGGTATAAATCTTGCAATGGTGTTGACCACTTGTTTAGACCACATCGTGGGCTCTAAATAGATCCTCCACCGAAGCATAAGTTTGGCATCAGGCACCTGGGCCTCTTTGAGATAGTTTAGGAGAAAAAGCTTGAACTTGGATCAGTCTGAACTCTGATCAGGATGCCTCTAACCTGGTAGGAGACTCCAAGGGTAGACCAAAAACACACTGGAGAGATTGTGTATCTTAGACCTGGGTCACCTTCAGATTGTCCAGCCTATGCTACATTCATCAACAACAAGCCATGGAAACAAACATTTTTTATTTATTTATGCAGGTGGAAACATTGTGCCCCATTTTTTTTTTTTTTGTCTTTTCTATTAACTTTGTGTCTTTTTGTTATTATCAGATTAACTTTTCACCAATAAATGCTAATAAGTAAGGTTAAACTGGGGCTGTTAACCATGAGCCTTTGGGTGTGCCAGGGTCAGTGACGTGCAGACTGGTTCAGTAATGCATTTATAAGTCCACAAGGAGATGGGAGGCACTACCTATAATAACTCTGCCCATTACCTATTATGAGACAACCATCAAGAAATGGATAAATCTTTGGTAAACACTACTTTAATATTTATTTAAATAACATACATGGCAATTTATAAATGCCAAATACAAATTTTTAAATGCAGAGGGTTGGTTAGGCAGCAAAGGTTTAAATATGCTAAGTATAAAAGTCAGAAGAAGAGAAGAAATGTTCAAATACAGAAGTTAACATCTGCTTATGAGCGAAAAACCCGACATAGAATAGTTGGTCATTCTGAAATAGGAGATGCACCGTGACGAAAAAGAGGGGACAGGATGTGGAAAAACCAGGCGATCTGACCATACATGTGCTGATTTTCAAAAACTCTGATGAAGGGTCTGCTGGAAAAAAGCTGCCGAGAGCAGAGTGGGGCAGGTGCAAGCCATTAAAGCCTGTGTGGAAAGTCAAAAAGCTGGATGAGGTGGAGAGAGGGAGCGAGACAATGGCCACCTAAAGTCACTGACAGTCAGACTTTCTGGCTCCGCAATCAGTAAACTCCACCTGCCTGTTTCGCCCAGGTGCTCAAAACAAACTCCACTTTCACTTTCTGCTCATCTCCTGTTTCCTCTCCATGTTTCCCATCAAAGACGTTTTTTAAAAAAAATCATATCGGGACACTTTAAATAATATATATATCTCCAAACTTGTGTATTTGACCCCATTTATGTGTCAATGACTTATTTTTTTATGTAAAACTGAGGAAAACAAGCCAAACCTTGGGAATAATTGGACAGAGGGACATTATTTTAGAAGCAATACCATTTCATACAACTATTTTTAAAAACTTTCCACATATAAAGAGACTGAAATATCACTGATATTAATGGGTTTTCAGCACTTTAAACTTTTTTTGGCTTCTTGGTTGGGCAAATCAAACAGCTTTAAAAACGTGGGAAACTAAACGGGCATTTCTGACAATTTTGTGACATTTTAGACCAAAAGATTAAATAATAAGCAGAAAAAAAATCCCACAGATTATCTGTAAATGAAAATAACCCTTAGTTGAGGAAACTTTATGATAATTCTCTCCAAAAACTTCCTATATTGTGATTGGATCTCTTCTGTGGCAGTGATGGATGAGCTGTTTCCTGCTAAATGAGTGAAAGACTCGTTAGGCCGAGCTGACTCTGAGATGTATCAGTGATTGTGTCACATGAATTTATCGGCAGTCAGACTCAACATTTAAGGCCTGGAAAAGGTAAAAAAAAAAAAAAGAAGAACAGAAAAAAAGATGTGAGTTTCCTGGCGGGTTAATGGGAGATAATGGAGGTCTGATTGTAATGTGCAGCAGGACGGATCTGATGTGGGAAAACGGAGAGAAAGCTGAAAGCAGAGATTCTATCTGCTGGGAAAAACAAACCTGCATCGCTGCTGTTTATTTTTCTTTCTTTCTTCTTCCTTGTTTTTTCTACTTCTCTCAAATATGATGCAATACAGTTTTCTTTCCCATTTCCTCCATCTACTTTCATTTTTTCCTCTTTTCTTCCTTTGCTTTTTCGAGCATTCCTGATTCATGTTGCCTTCCTCCCACCCTCTTTCCCATCCTACCTCATCCTTCCTCGCTTTCTTTCTTTTCTCTCTTTTCTTTTTTTTCTTTCTCTCATTGCTTTGTGCTTTCTTGTTTTCTAGTCCGTCTTCCTCAAAATAATTATTTTCCCTGAACTCTTCTACATTCCCCTTGTCATTCTTTCTTTTTCTCAGTCCTTCCCCGTTCGTTTGTTTGATGTGTATTATTTTTCTCTTTTTCTTCCTTGATTCCATCCGTCTCGTGCTTTTCTCGTCTTTTTTCATAAACCTTTCTCTTAATAATTCAGTTTTCTCTAAATGTTTCTTTCCTTCTAATCTATTTTTGTTCTCTCAGCAGTTAAACGTTTCTGTCTTTCCTCTAAACCCCCTTTTTCTTTCAGTCTTCAAGCTTACTGTTTGTCACAGCCTTTTATGTTTCTTTCTATCTTTATCTCTCTTTTTCACACAGCCTTTGTTTTTACTTTGTCTTTTTTAATGTCTTCTTCAAAACATTCTATTTCTTCATTCTTGGTGCTTTCTCCTCTTGTGATTTTTCAACATCGTCTCCCTCTTTTTCATCCTTTTCTTTACTTTCTTCTTCTTCTTCTTTTTCTTCTCTTTTTAACCTTAAATAATCGTGGCTATTATTGAATTACTCATATTACATTAGAATCCGTTTTGGGGATTATGCAACAATGTTTTTTTTCTGGAGATCTTTTGATTAAATGTGTTTATTTGGGGGTTTGTGTTTTTTATATTAACTGTGCAAACTATTGCATATAAAGGTAGAATTTTTAATTATTTGAATAAATCATTTGTTAAAACTTAACCTCTGCTTTCTTTCTGTTTCTTTTTTCTTTTGTTATTTCTTTTATTTTTGCCGCTAAAGTTTTGACCTCTGTTTTCTCTCTGCCTGTGTCTATCATTTTTTACATTCATCCTTTGTTTTGATGTAATGGGCACTTTTTCTTTTCAGTCTCTCTTTTCCCTTCGTCTCTTCTTCCCATGTTTTTCTTGTTCTCTTCTCTGTCTTTGCCTCCTCCTCTTCTTTTCTTTCACTTTTTTGTTTCTGCTCGTTGTTTTTCTTTATTCTTCCTGCTTTTATTTTCTTATTTTCATGTTTTTTCTCTGCTATTTCATTTTCTTTCATTATTTTTGTGCTTTTATTCATTTATTATCCTCATCTACCCCTTTTCCACCTTCTGTTTTTAAAATGCTGCTCTCCTTCCTTCTTTCCTGCCTTTATTTCTTCCCACTCTTTTCTCTGTGCTTTCCAGTTTTCCCAAAAATTACCTTTTACCCTCCCTTTCTTCCCCTTCATCTCTTTCCCTCATATTCCATTCCCCCCCTCCTTCTTCTCCACATCATCCCTCCATCTCTGCAGTGCTGAGGGCTGCAGAGGAGCCTCGACGGTTAATTATCCTGCTTCAATTACATCCACTTACAGCGCGACTCCATTTCACACCCCGTCGTCAGCCTCGAGAGGCACACACACACTCACACACACACTGAATGAAAGAGATATGGAGAGCACAAAAGGTCGTGTAAATTCTGTCTCACTCTGGTATTAAAATGCTTTTTTTTCTCTTTCACATGTTCTCCCAGCCCAGATGTGCAGCAGTGCAACGAACTGTCGGCACCGATTCAGGACGACATCTGACGAGTTTCCTGGCCTAAGCACAAAGCCTAATTTTCCAATCAGATGATGACGAGTGTGAAGATTTACAGATGCGTCTCGTGGATGTCAAAGTGTGCTCCAATTATATGAGCAGTAAAACACATTTTCTTTAAATGTCAGCAGTAGACTGCAACTGTGCAGCTACACATTTCCCATTAAGGCCTTAATGGGAAATGTGTAACTCTATTGGCAACAATGTAAGACGACCCTGATTACAAGATGATGCCGATTTTCCAACAGCTGGTTTTGGTAAAAAAAAAAAATGCTTTCCTTTATTAAAAAATGGGAAGCAAAAGTTTATTTATACCCTTACGTGTATAAATAGCCTTCCTCTCAGTCACCGTCACCATCTGTGAATGCATTCTTTTGGAAAGTTCCTTTGAGACAGCACAAATGTTTGGGTTTTATCTCAAAAGCCAAAAAAGTGGACAGATCTGTAGATCTGATTAGTTGTAGATGAAGGTGTAATCATTCCAGGATTTTGTGCTTTTTTAAAATGATTAAAGCTTATGATGTTTGCATCGGGGGCAGAGAGATGTGAGATGTAATTGTGGGAGCTTTTCTATTTGTGTTTATTTGTTCTTTTCAAAATAATATCTGAAATGATGTGTTTATAGCATTTTTCAAGAACAAAAGTCAAAAAGTGCTTTACAATATAAAATAAGATGCAACTATTAAAATGGCATAAATAAATTTTTAAAAAGAAATGCAAACCTGCACAGGTGAGTTTCAAGCTTATTTTTAAAGGGACTGTCCACAAATGGGTGTTAGCTCCACAACCTCAAAATCTCCTTTTGACCATAATGTGGTCCGAGGCACCACCAAAAAGCAATGACCAGCTCAGAGACCTAGTAGTTACATGCAGGTGTGTTGGTTCAGGAATACAGCAATCTAAAAACAATTCCCAAAATCTTTAATTGAACTCTAGGGAGTAGTTGTAAAACGGACATCAGTAACTGGATTAAGCTTTCAATATAGAAGAAAGCTGGAGACACCATGTCCAAGCAGATCCCTGTTACACTTCTCTGAAGTTCACTGCCTAGAGAGCATGCGTTGTCTGTGCTTTGTAATGTAACTTCTCCACCGATGAGTTTGCACAGTCAGGCACAGGCATCCGCACAGACTCTTGTGCTCATCACCTGATGGCGAAATTTCCATAACTCAGACCCAGGCGGACCCTAGCAAACTTTGAATAATTTTCTAAAATTCATTCAAATTGTTCATTTTTTGGCTGTGACTGGGCTTGTCTGACTAAAGCTGTTTGAGCCCCAAGTTAGCTTTTGTCTGATTGGCTGCCCCCCCATAGATGGATGATTTTTACCACATGGTGGGTGGGATCAAGTGCTCTGAGCTTTTGGCTCATCAGATTACTTAAAGAGTCGTAATGCTTTAACTTTGTTTAATATGAACATGAAGTCAGATGGCTCCACCTCCCTGGTTCTGCTGGAGGTTTCTCCCCATTAAAAGGGAGTTTTTCATTCTCGCTTTCGCCCAGTGCTTGCTCAAACTGGGTCGTCTGATTGTTGAGGTCTTCTCTGTATCAATGTAGGGTGTTTACCTTACAGTATAAAGCACCTTGTTGTGACTGTTTGGTGCTATAATTAAAACAGAATTGAAAATCTAACATTGTAACAGTTCTTATGTGAAAAAATAGGTCTCCAGATAGAGTAGAAAAAAGTAGAAAAGCATTATGTAAGAACCAGTCTATTTACCATTTACCATTGAAAGGCACTTCCTCTTGAATTATTTCATCGAGACAAGGTTGCCTGTAATCGCACACTTGTCCTGGTTTGGCTGTGCAGTAAGAATTACCCAACACTCTCAGGTTGCTTACCTGGGGAAAAAAAGTAGTATTCGTGTTCTGTTCACCTGTTTCCAGTGACTTCTTTCCTGTTTTTTTAAGCCTGAGCAAAATTTGGCATTGAAAAAGTAAAAAGAAAGAAGGAGGAAAAGAGGATTGAAGGAGGTTTTATCTTGTGCAACAGGCAGCGTTAAGAAATGAGACAGGCGGTTTTTGTCTGAGAGGGCAAAGCAGAAAAAGGGATTTGTCTCCAAATGCAGCTGTAGCAACAGGCAGTGTGAGTGTGTGCACACAAGTGTGTGTGCAGCTAAATGAGTTATTGAAACAGAGACATCCTCGCGTCTGTTCTTGACTGATGAGAGCTGAAAATAGGATTTATGTTTGAAACAGAAGGGGACGGCTGTAAGCCAGTTAAGACGGCTGGAGAGCCCATTTCACACTGAGGAAATGGAAGTCGGTGTGAGACGTTTGTTTGAGGGTTTTGCTCTGACAACAAAGATTAAAAGGTACAGATTTTTAACATTGTCGATAGCAGAGCATTTCGACAAAACCCTGCAGAGTGGATTTAATGTGAAAACATTGGTTTTGTGTTTTGGTTCGAACATGGGGAATAGAGCTTTTTGATTGTTTTACGATTGTCAGACCTTCAAAGATGTAACTGAGTTTCCTGGAGAAGAGGCCAGCTTTCTCTTGTATTGGTGTCAGTAAAGCTCAGACAATACAGGCGCCTGTTGCCAGATTAGGCTGTTTTCTGTCCAACTGCCCTAGTTTTTCTTGAACTGATTGGGAACAAAAAAAAATTTGGAACAATTTCTAACCATTTGGGTGGGTTACATTTCCTTAAAACCCTTAGAGCCCAATTACCACAATTTGTGTCATGAATGTTGTCTGATTCACATATTTAGATCCAGTGCGAGTTACACTTTTTGGGCATATAGATATCTCAAATGGCTTTTATGATTAAACACCCTCAGACTGGCTTAAAAAATTATACAAAGAGATTTGCTTTATTAAACTTGCTTGAGAATACCATGTTTTCAATAGATTGACAGATTCCAGTTAATTCAATTGAGCACTATTAACATGAGTTGCTAAACGCAAATTCTGTATAATTCCTTTTTCCAAAGTCGACATCATGATGAGCTGGTCCTGATGAAAAAAATGAAGATTCTGGGTTTATCCAGTCCTCTCCAGAAGGCAGCAGCATGGACAATTTCATGATTTCATCCAGGAGTTGAAGCTGTATCACGGCTGCTTTCGTACATATTTCAGGGTATCAGTGCGCCACTTTGAGCTCTTGTTGACAGAGTTAGGTCCACATTTGAGGAGGAAGAGAAATAGTTTCAGAGAGCTGATTGACCTGGAAGAGCGTCTAGCTGTGTCCCTGAGGTAAAACAGTATTATTTTACTATTTCCATATCATTCTATACTAAGTGCCGGTGTGCGTTTTGAGCTATGTCGACGCTTGTTGCTAAATACAGTGATCTGATTGGTCAGATCTGTTTACAGTGGTCCTTCGATATAACGCGGTTCACCTTTTTTTAGTGCAATTTTGCATGCTTTTTTTTAAACAGCGCATTGTGTTCTGCGTCCTGATCGGCTGTAGACCATTGTCGATCTCCTGGATCCTCCATCTGCCGTGTCTCCTGTACAGTACAGAATCGCTACATCGATCACTAGCAGTGTGACTCTGAAGTGCTGTACTGTATGTTTGTAAGTTTTCTCCCCAACAAACACAACAATGTCGACAAAATGTTTTGCGCCATCAAAGCCACCTGCGGTAGCACCCAAAAGGCAGAGGAAGATGCTAACCATCGCACAAAAAGTTGGACTTCTGGACATGCTAAAGGAAGGTAGAAGTTACCGTATTTTTTTGACCATACAATTATAAGGCGCATTAAGCGAAACAAAACAGATAAGTCAAACTTTACTCAACTCATTCTTCTTGCTTCCTCTACTTCCGTACCATTGATTCATTAATGTTGAATTCTCACGCAGCTGCTCTATTCCCATGTTCTGGACCTGAAAACAGGGTTTGATCTTTGGTTTCATTCTATAATACTGGACTTATTTTCTACCAAGGTTTGAACTTTGAGAGTGTTTAAACAAGAGAGAAAAATGTGAAAATGTTCATGCCTGTCTGAGAAAAGTGTATAAAGTGTGTAGTGAGGGGTTTTACAGCCTTAAAACATCTAAAATAATTGTAAAAAATAAAGTTGGCTACTTCGCAGATTTCACCTATCGCGGGTTATTTTTAGCAATAAACGAGGGACCACTGTAATCAGATTTTTTAAAATTTTAATCTGAAAAATGTGGTTCGAGCTGCAAAAGTAAGTGCTGCAAATTCTTCCTGTGAAATTCCATGTTTGCTGTGAACGGCTGCATTAACAATAGGAGAGTCCACAAAATATTTGCACAAATTTTACATGTTTGTTGTGTAAACACACTAAAGGGTTGTGTCCTGGTTCTGAAATTTGGCCCGGAGTTTTTCTGACTTAAGTCTTGTTATTTGATATTCTGTTTGGTTCCTAGTTGGTTATAATTAGTTTCATGTCCATTTGTATCCTAGCTAGGGTTTTTGTTTTTTAGTATAGTTCCCCATGTTACTTTTCATAGCTTTTCCCTCGTGTTCTTCTTGGCCAAGGTTTCTCTGCATTTAGTTCCTGTATTGTTTTGGTAGTCGTTTCAAATCAGTTCAATCAAGTTTTATTTACATAGCACCAAATCACAACAACAGTCACCTCAAGGCGCTCTAAATCAAGTCTAAATTAAGACCCTTCTATATTACAATGAAACATCTCTCTTGTTTCTTGCACTTTTAGTTTTACTTCATTTGTCTCATTACCCTGATTAGTCTCTCAGCTGTTATTTGTTCCACACCTGTTCCCTATTCCCCTGATTACCCCTTAGTGCATCAACTTGTATTATTCTTAAGTTTTCCATTTGTTACTTGTTGTGACATCTGCATACCTTTATTTCAAAGCATATTTTAAAGTATGTCTGTCACTGTATGTAGCTGCATTCTAAATGGACTTTGGTTTCTTTGGACTTTTGCAATAAAAGATTAACTTTTTTGTTTATTTCTGCCTTCCTTTCGCATCTGCAACGGGTCCTCAGTCTGCTAAATTATGACGGTTTGGCTTTTGTAACTTTAAATCTGTGTTTGTTTAATTTTTCAAGGTATGCAGTGGAATCATAACTGGATATACCAGATGGTTTGGAAAAGAGAACTAGCCTGGCAGTTCCATCTATTTTTCTACTTAGTCAGCCGCAGGTCACTCCAGGAGGGCTGGATATTATCTGAGCTGTTGCATATCAGGGACCACCACCATCATCCCAACCAGCTTTTAGGTCTTCTGAAATTGTCCAGTAAAGAGGGAGGAATTAAAAAAAAAATTTTTTGGAACCATGTCTCTAATATGTCTACTTGGCATCTTTTCATTGATAGAACCAAATCATGCCAGACTCTTCAATCTTATTGACAATTTTGGATGTAACACCTTATGTGTAGTACTGTGTTAGTGTAATCACATTACATTTTTAGTAATTCAGTAGTAAAATGCTGAACAAAATTCAGTCATTTCATTACTGTTATATTTACACTGTTACTTGTGTTATAATTTTTTTGTGAGGGATATCACCATATTGAAAACACCCACTGGCAGTGCATCAACAAAATAATTGGCATCTATTTATCGTCACATAAAACATGTCCGTAGCTACAGTTGTATCGCATAGTAGTGGCATATAGAACCAGCTGTGATTCACCTACAAACACACAACTTGAAATATGGAGAAATTGACTCTTTGTGATCATAATGTTGTGTATGTCGTGACAATTATTATTAGAGGCAGATTATTTACAGTACTGACGTGCTTACAATACACAATGTCATAAGCTACTTGTATGAAATAAATTTCTGCTTTCTTGGATGACTTAGATAAAAGACTTGAATTGTCTCTGTGTTTTGTCATAGTCTTTGAGCCAAATGCAAGCTCGTCTGCAATTCAAAACCTCAACCTCTTACAGAGCTTGGTCAAAGACATGGGACCTTCAGTGGAATGCAATCAGAATCAGAATACTTGATTAATCCCTAAGGAAATTATGTATGCATTAATGTAAGCACTAAGGAGAATATAAACTGATGCTTTAAAGGTAGATTTTGAGTCAGGATGCCTCTCTAAGCTGAAGAATTTTCTGTGTAAATTTTAGGCCACGGTAGTTTTTATATTGCATACCTACTTTCACCATACCAATAACCAAATAATAAATAAACTCTGTAGTTAAGTAGGCAAACTCATGAATTCCATTAAATAGCTCAATGTGGTCTCCCGTCAAGAGACGAAGACCCTCCAACAGATTTCAAACGGCAGTGTTGGGATAACAGAAATCATTTAGAAGCAGCAGCAGACAGGACAGAAAATGACATTAATTTAAGAGGTTGAATCTTTTACATTCATTTTCGGGGCAGAACACAGGATTTGCCTTTGACACAGCAGAGAGCATTCATAAGCCAGTTAGGAGTTTAGTGCAGCCTATTTCACACTAAGAAAATAGAGCCACATTCAATACAGAATTTGAAGATAAAAAATAACCTAATTACAGCAGCATAACACTTGATTTAATTCACATTCTGCCAAAGAGATTATTCTCTTTTTCTACCACATAAATGGTTCTCAACAAAGCTGACAAAAAAAAGACACCAAAGGCTAATCTGTGGACGAGTCATAAGCCAGTTAGAAGAATCGAACGACAATTTCACACTAAGTGAGACTTCTTTGACATACTTAGCTTTGATGTGCAGAACAATACCCTATGTATCAGTTGCTTCCAATCCTTTGTTTTCATGTCATTTCTCGGCTCTTTATTAAATAGCAAAAGTTGCGTGAATGTTTGGAAACATCTGGAATGTTTGGAAACATCTGGAACTCTCACTAACAAATGGCACCGGCCATTTGTTAGTGAGGTGTTTTCTTTAAGTATCTTTGTAATAAAAACGTATTGTTTCGTATTCCAGCTATTCCTCAGGAAACATGCCATTTAATTTTTTTTTACTTACCTTTTATTACTGTCCCAAGCATCCAGGTAGGTAGGTAAAAAATGACCCCCCTTCATTTCCTATGGAATTTCATGTGAACCTATGATTCCTTACCAACTGTGACTCACAAGAATATATATTCTGTGCTTAAAACGATTTTATACACCAAGAACTAAGAACTAACAGACAGCAGGTAGCGATTCATCCCCAGTAATTGTGTCACTGTAGATGAACAGCTTGTACCATTCAGGTGGAGTTCCAAGTTTCTACAGGACATGCCAGACTAGCCCGCCAAGTATGTCGAAAGATCTTTTATAAAGCACGCACCCCTCATGCAATAGATGGAATGGATTACACAAACATTGCCCAGAAGTCGTGCAATAGATTCAGAAACACAGGGTGCAGCTTCACCACAGATAACTTTTTCTCCAGTGTGCCTCTTGCCCAGCATCACATCAGTTTTACAGCACAGATTTTAGATTCAGTGGCAGCCTTACCATGTTCAGCTGTGTCAGAAAAAGAGGAATGGCTCCTGAGCACGATGCATCACAACAAAGTGGAGGATGGAAATAGCAGAAGGAAAAGAAGTGAAGAAGACCAGAAGTGATCACATTTTACAATGAGACCAAAGGAGGTGTAGACACCATGACCAGATGGTTGGCACCTACACCTGCAAGCATCAAACACAGAGGTGGCCCAGAGTGCTGCGGTACAACATACTTGACATCCCCACTGTGAATGCCTACACTTTTTTCACAGCTCAGCACCCTGAATTCAAGAATGGCATCACCAATGGATGACAGGTCACATTCGAGAAGCTCATTTTAAAACGTTAAAAGTAAAAATAAAAAAATATGTCAAACATTACATCTTTCGAGTGAGACCAAATATAACACAAATGATTACTCTTAACCAAAACGACAAATGTGGCATAAAACGACATTATTCTGGTATCTAAGGGTTAATGTTGTGTTGGTATGTTGCCATCTCATTGTTTTGAAACTGAGTTTTGGAGGGAGTTTTTTCGGGCAAGGGTAAAGTCCATTTGAGTGGGTATTTGCCTATGAGGGGTTTTCGACCTTGGTATGTATGCTCCTGTACAGACCTCCAACACCCAGAGCAACATTGTGGGGATAAGACAACAATGTCTTGGTGAGCATCATCATCACAAGACACCTTATGAAGCAACGCGTTAGGTATTAAATCTTCCACATCTATATAATGATTTTCTTGACAGTTACTGTTTGTTTACCTGACACCAAAGCAAACACCCATGCACAGGGAGGGGATATGCTAGTTTGTTCAATGCCAGAGGTGCTGATGATGTTGATTATTTTAGCCCTCTGTAACAAGATATTAATTAACTCGTGGATAGAAAAGCTTTTTAAACCTTTTTTGGGGTAAATTTACCAAATACCTGGTTGGAAAAGATGGCTGCTGAGTTTCCAGAAAGACTTGGCTTCGATTAGCTATTAGCATGAGCTTGGCGATGTGCTTGTTATACCTCATTTTATCATTACTCATCACAATGATCAACTTCTTCCTTGGGATGTTTTCATAAATATGATTTCATCAACTGGCGGCTCCAAGCAGAGCTACTAAAGCGAAGCAGAGTAACGGATCCACAATCCAGTTCAACGCTGCATGACGTCAACCCATTCAAAGCAAATGAGAGGTGAGAGCGGTGAAACCCGAAACACACACCTGTGAGTGTGGCCTTCTGCACTGAGCAGCGAGTCTCTGGTTTGAATTTTCTGCATATTACTCTCTTCAGTATTTTCCATCTGTCTCTTGATGTCTCTTCAAAAAAACAAAGAATAAAATAAGAATAGGTTTCAAACATATGTGCAAAATCAGTCGTTTTTATTTATTTTTTAAAAGTAAATTTCCAGGATCACCTTCTCCTTCTTTACTCCTACTTTTGGCCTCTTCTGTTTCCTCTCTGCTAAACTTTGGTGGCCTCTTTTTTTTTCTCAAGTTATCAGATCTTTCGCCAGAGCAGCTCAGTCAGAAAACAAAGGTACAAAAGTACTAAGTGCAAATTAAAGAAGCATGAAAGAGAATGTTACCTAAGACACATGAACCCAAATTAGAATAACAAATTACATAAGCTGTGTAACAAAAGACTATGTGTAATGTCATTAATAGGGTGTATAATGTGACCAGAAATACTGGTGGTGGAAAGCAGCTGGTGCAGCATGTCTACGGTTACATGTGCACTCACTAGTGTTGCATTCATTTTGCACTTTGGGATGGTCTGTATTTTCAGTGTCTGACCTGGTTATTCTTAATTATAAATAAGATGACATAATCCAAACATAAGCTTCAAAATAATGCAGTAAAGAACTTTCCAAACTGTAACATTTTTGCCTTCGTTTTGTTTGTATCTCCACAACATGAGTTTAAATAGTGCTACACCCACTCACTGAAAGAAATCCATAAAGTGATTAAAACATGGAGTCAAATTACATGTCTGACCTTAAATTTATATGGTTAAAATAAAATCCCGGGCTCGAGAGTGTGTGTGAAGGATGGTGTTAAAAGGATTGGAGCAGATCTCATTATTACAGTGGACGGGTTTAATCATAGTTTTCTAGATGGTGTTTTCCACTTGGTTAGCTCTCTGTCTCTTTTTCATCTTACAAATTAGACGTTTGCTAAAATACACCACGGCTGCTCTTAAAGCACTCCTTTTTCCTGTGATTGGTGCATTTTCAGATTTTATTTTTTTCTATTGCTCTTTTTGTTATTGTTTTCTTATATTCCACCAATGCTTGCTTGTATTTTCATTGTTTTCTTCTTTCAATATTGTTAAAAAAGAGAATATTAAATAGTTTCCACTGGTATTGATGAAATGATGAAAGCTGGCGAGTTTACGAGTTGTCTACTTTGTCTTTAATATAATGGAACTCAGTAGTACTCATCTTGGGGTGCACAAAGTGCCAAAAAAACTACAAACTTCTGCAGTAATGTAGTAATGTCATTAATTTTCTTTCTGATGTCTACATCCCCCAATAGAAGTACCTTGTAGCTAGGTAACGTTACAGTCCAGCTCGTTGGGAATGTTTACCTGCTGTCACACTGACACGAACACGTGTCTTTCATTTTGGGTAGTTCCTGTAGACGTAGTTCCATTTAAAAAATCGTGGTGAATACCTTGATACGGCACCACTGGTTTGTGAAACCCCTTTTCTGTAGCCTTCTATACACAAGTGTGAAATAAGACTTTAAACTATCATTTGAGACCATAATTTCACCATGAAAATGTTTACCAAAGGCGTGAATCATGGGAGCTAAAGGCCATTTTGTCATAAACTAATATACATCTTAATGTTTGATGTAAGAAAAAATGCAGATTTATAGAATTTTCATATTGGCTTCATTTTTCAGAAGCTTCATTTAGCTTTAAAATGCAGATTATAGTACATGCACTCTTCTTCTTACACAGTGATAGGGTTGCCGGGTTAGTTTGGGTACCAACCAAGTCCTCCACTGAATTTCTTTGGTGAAACCAAATATTGATAGACACTAAATCACAGAACATTTTCCTGTACATCCTGTGTTTGAGTCCTGTGTCAGAATTGAGAAATCTGGAATTATTTTGTAAGCAAAAAAAACAATTATTTCTGAGCAAGTACAGATAAAGTGTTCCTTGTACAGAATTCCAGGTATAGATATTGGTATTGGTTTAAATGTGAAAGGTACCCAACCCTGTTGGTGGGTGATGTATGGCAAGCCCCCATCAAAAAACCCAAATAGTTCCTATAAATACTTGTGGATATTTTGAATAACCTGTTATGGTTTCCTTAAAGAGAATTACTGCTGATTTATATGAGATTCACCCTTTTCAATACTCACAACCAGAATAATCTTGATGGATAAACAGCACTGCGTGGCTGTTTTGTTTCAGGAGGCAGAGAAGGTTGGTGGTTCGATCCATCCAGTCAGCGTGTTGAAGTATCCTTGGACAAGACTTGGCTGGAGTTAAAAGTGCTTAGGCATAGAAAAAAAAGCACTTAAATGAATAAATAAACGATCCTTGTAGTAAGAAAGTCCTTTAAGTGTTCAAATTAAGTAGAAAAGCATTATGTAAGTGCTAGCCCACTTACATGCTTTAAATACATAAGGTTAGGAGGTTCCCTTCCTAATGAATTAATTATACACATAAAGCTATGGAAGCCATGAGTCAACATTTGGGGTTATTATCTTAAAACTTAAAGTTGGGTTTCAACTTACTCAGTAATTTGAGTCTTAAAGTCAAAATTTTAAGATACCTAACTTTTGATTTAGCTCTACCCTACACATTTTTTTCTTTTCAGTGGCAGAAACAAGCTTCCTTATAAATAACCCGTTTTTTTTTTACATGAATTATTTCAAGGGGATCAAATTTCAAATCATGTCAGTCTTTCTCTCCTCGATCTCAGTCTGCCACTAATCTGCACAGCAAACATCAAACTATTAAAACTCATTCAGGATCATTTTATAAAACATTATATACTTTATAAGAGTATGAGTTCCCTACCTTCTTTTGCTTTTGTTTATCCTTGGCTTTCCTTTGCTGTCCCATCTGTCTTTTCTCAGTCTTTGGATGTTCAGCTTTTATCTTCTCTCTTTTAAGACCCGTAAAATCTTGGACTTTTTTATCTTTAGCTCAAACCTCAGCCTCTTGCTTTCTTTTTCCCTTCTAGATTTCCCTCTCGTTCTTTCCATCTATGCATATTTTTTTATTTGTGTCCGTAGGTGCAACCACCTCGCACTTGCTGCGCAGGAATTCCCCTGATCTTTCCTTCCTCCCTCTATCCATGTCTAATCATTTACACACACTTTCCAGGACTTTGATGGTTAGGTTGGATGAGGAGAGGAAAAACAAAGAAGAGTGGGGTTGTGGAATATTGGTGCCGTGTTAACTGGCAGCTCTTTAGACAAAATAAAAACATTCCTTCTTCTTTTAGGAAAAAGTTGCTAATAAATAAACCATCTATCTGTTTTACATTCATCATCTGTCACACCTGGGTTCATCCTTCATCCTCAGTGCCCTGCTTCGTGTTTTAAAGTTACCCCGTGTGGTATTTTATTAACAGTAAATCATTAAGACATTTGTTTGTGGACACTGCATCAAATTTTGTTGGGAACAAGCTGGATTGACTACAGGCAAGCACAGGAAGAGGGCACTGTTCAGAGAAAGCGTAAGTTTTCTTTTAGTTTTCTCAAAAGATCAGGAAATTCTTTGGGGATTGGGACTAAATGAAGCTTGACAACCAAATACTTTACTGTAATACGACCAGTTTAAAAAGCTGTCAGTGTACATTAAAACGTACAATTCAGTTCAATTCAGCTTCATACAGTTCTGATCAAAATTTTAAAACCACTTGAAAAATGGCAAAAAATCATATGTTGTATGATTGGATCTAAACAAGGTTCTAAGTAGAGCTTCAACATGTTGTTGTGATTTGGTGCTATATATATGTATATAAGTGAGACAAAAAACATTTTTTAAGCGTGCAATTTATTGAAAACAACGCTTAAACTGAAACAGGCTGTTTTACAGCTGATCAAAAGTTTAGGACCACAAGCCTTTAAAAGGCCAAATCTGTGCAAAAATGTGGATTCATTTTCTGTCAGGTAGTCACACTGTCATGACGTTCTGATGGCAAAGGTAAACAAAGTTTCCCTTTTTGAATGTGGTCGGGTTGTTGAACTGTATAAGCAGGGTCTCTCACAGCACGCCATCGATGCTGAGGTGGGACGCAGTAAGACAGTCATTTGGAATTGCTTAAATGATCCTGAGGGTTATGGAACAAACAAGTCAAGTGGAAGACCCCAAAAAATGTCACCAGCACTGAGTCAGATGATCCAATTGGCTGTCCGTTAAGACACTGGACAATCGTCAACCCAAATTAAGGCAGTTACTGGTGCCGACTGCAGCCCCACGACAGCATCTGAGACTGAAGGGCTTCGAAAACAAAAAATGTCTTCAAAGGCCTCGTCTCCTTGAATGCTACAGAACTGACCGTTTGGACTTCGCAAGAGAGCACCAAACACGGGACATTGAAAGGTGGAAGAAAGTTCTATTCTCTGATGAGAAAAATTTAACCTCGATGGTCCTGATGGTTTCCAGTGTTACTGGCATGACAAGCACTTCTCACCTTAGATGTTTTCTACACACTACAGTGGAGGGGGCACCATAATGGTCTGGGGTGCTTTTTCCTTCAGTGGAACAACGGAGCTTCAGGAGGTGCTGGGGCGTCAAACGGCCACTGGCTATGTCCAGATGTTGCAGAGAGCATCCCTCATGACTGAGGGCCCTCATCTGTGTGGTAACGACTGGGTTTTTCAACAGGACAATGCTACAGTACTCAGTGCCTGCAGGACAAGGGACTTCTTCCAGGAGAATAACATCACTCTTTTGGACCATCCTGCGTGTTCCTCTGATCTAAATCCAATTGAGATCCTTTGGGATGGATGGCAAGGGAAGTTTACAAAAATGGACAACAGTTCCAGACAGTAGATGCCCTTCGTGCGTCCGTCTTCACATTTGGAGAAATGTTCCCACTCACCTCATGGAAATGTTTGCATCAAGCATGCCGCAACAAATTTTTGAAGTGATCAACAATAAAGGTGGAGCTACTCATTACTGAGTTCTTGTTTGTAACTTTGATTTCTGTTTTGGAGGAGTTTACGGGTTGTTGTGGAGGTGTGATCCTAAACTTTCGATCAGCTGTAAAACAGCCTGTTTCATTTTACACATTGTTTTCAATAAATTGCATGCTCAAAAAATGTTTTTTGTCTCACTTATATACATATATATAGCACCAAATCACAACAACAGATGCCTCAAGGCACTACAGTAATACAGAAAACAGAAAAAACACCAACAATCAAATGACCTCACCTGAGCATGCACTTTGGCGATAGTAGAAAGGAAAAACTCCCTTTTAAAAGGAAGAAACCTCCAGCAGAACCAGGCTCAGGGAGGGGTGGCCATCTGCTGCGACCGGTTGGGGTGAGAAAAGGAAGACAAGACAAAAACACACTGTGGGAGAGAACCAGAGGTTAATGCTAACTAATGATTAAATGCAGAGAGGTGTATAAACACACTGCGAGTGAAAAAAGATGAGTGGAGAAGAACACTCAATGCATCATGGGATACTCATCAGTTCCAACAACATGCCCACATATGCAGTCCAATCAAGAACCTGAAACTTACTTTTTAAAGCAGAATACACACAGAAAATGCGGATTAACTTGATGAAAACAGCACATACAGTCACTCATAAGCATAATCAAATTTTGGCATATTTTTAAAACATCTCTGGTAATTTGTTTAGAAAACAACAGGAACTTGAGAGTAATATGACAGCTGATCAGTAAGACGGCTGAAAACCTGATTAAAATCAACATCCGGAATACATCTTTGGGAAAAAAGGATTAGGATGAACTTTTAGGTATTTAGCTTCGTTCAGCATCGTGTCACTTTCAGCTGCGTGTGGGATTATTAAAGATGCAAAGTGCGTGCTTGGGTGTGTGCGTGTGTGTGTGTGTCTTTGCCTTTTACTCGGCATCTTAATGACGCCGCTGCTGAACCAGCAAAACGGAGTGAAGAGGATGAAAGATGGAGAGTCGGGATGGAGGGGAGGAAGGGAGGGTTAGAGAGGAGAGATGGACGGTAAATGTAAAAGATGCAAGACAGGATGAAGTAAGAAAGAGATGTCACAAGACCATGGAAAGAGGGACACAGTGGAGAAAGGTGGGCGCATGTGTGGGGAAAAATAATAAAAATGCGATGGAAAATGTGATGACAGATGACAAAAATTATATTTACTTATTTATATTTTGCTTGTTTTTATTAAGTTTTGATGTGTGTTTGGATTCAACATTACCCGTCATACCCATATATGTGTGTGTGTGTGTGTGTGTGTGTGTGTGTGTGTGTGTGTGTGTGTACTTTAAATGCACAGCTGCACACACTCATTCCCTGTGTGTGTGTATGAGTGTATGTGCCAGGCTAATGCCAGCCTGGGTGCGAGTGTGTGCGAGTGCATGTGTGTGTGTAAACAATAGAGTTGATTAGGCGTTGCGTGGCAGTGACAGCGCTGAGGGGAGATGATTAATGATTCTCTGTTTAATGTGATTAGTCCATTAATACCTCCTGTGATGGCTCAGACTGGCTAACACTGGGGAAAGGTCAGTACACACACACACACGCACATACACAAACACACACACACTGCTGTAATGGATCATTAAGGAGGTCAAAGAAAGGAGTGCTGCTGTAGTTTCCTGTTTAAGAGTCAATAGTATTTTCAGTGTAATGTGATTTTTCCATTAATGCCATTATACACACCTTAAAGTGAGAGCAGTGATTCCACTGAGATACATACGCGTGTGAATTATGGAGACTTTCAATGCTATGAAGCATTTCTCAGAGTTATTTAACAGATTATGAACATTATTTCAGGTAAGGCTATGGTATTAGAACATATCTGCAGCTGCAACACTGACCTGAAATCAACCTGAGCATGCAGTACAATAAATGACCACTAGATGCCAGTGCCAAAATATTTCTTCCTTATACCATCTAAGTGCAGATTTATGTTTTTGCTACCAGTGTTAAACTGTCCAACTTTACAGCAGAAGTAAACATGCTTACAGCTTTGTGCAAAACTTGGTTTTGGTGTCTATATAAATGTAGCAGAAAAAGTAATGAAATTTCTGTTTTGTCGACTGCTTCTTAAATCTCGTACCACATGAAAGGCTCTTTATTTTCTCCTAAATGGTGAATGTAAGGAAAATTCATTTGTGGGTTGAGAAAAGCTTCTCTGCCACTGCCAAACAGCTCATTCTGTTATTAAGTCTCGTTTTCTGTCATTTATTGGATTGGATGATTGAAGTCTAAAGAAACAAGACATACTTGCAATGTAACAGTTTATTCATTTAGCAAACAGAGGCCTCAGCAGCATGTGGAAGAACCATGCACAGCTACGACAGCCTGGCACCTCCTCCTCATGCTGGCCACCAGCTTGGTGGGGTGGCATCTCATTCTTTAACCAGCATTTGTTCCAAGTTCGTGTTGTTGTGTTGGTCACAAAATAGGCTGTTTGGAACTGGAAGAGATTTGGCAAGCAACCCACATCCTCAACTATGCTGCTCATTGTTTAGTTGTTTCCTGTTTTATTTTGACAGTGGTTGTTCGCTGTGTCTCGTGTTAAGGTTAACTTTCCCCTCCAGTATATTAAGTTAATTGCCTGAGGTGTTTTCAGTTGTTTCCTCTCCCCACGCTTGTCTGGTGTGCTTTTATTGTCCGCATCATCCCCCATGGGTGTATGTTTCCTTACCCTGCATTCTCTGAGTTTTCTACCATTGGATTCCCTGCTTGCGGTATGATTCGATCTTTCTCTTACCAGCATTCAAGCTGTGTTCACTTCTGGTCTACTGAGTCCTGCGTTTGTGTCCACACCCAACCTCCCACAGAGCCGATCATGACAGTTGGCTCCTTTTGGAGCATTTTAATATAATAAAATGGATGCATAGTTAATTTTATTAATGCCCTGTCCGAGAGCAACGTGCTTCAAATTCACTGAGTGAAATTCTAGTATTTTATTAGTATGCTTACTTACTTATAACACAGCAGGAATCTGTGTTCTGTAATCATAGCTTGCTAACCATGCTAACAAATGTTAGCTGATGACTTAGCGCTGCAACTTCCTCTCCAAATGTCACTTTTATGGCACTAAAAAACAAGATGATGGCATCTAAAACTCAAGGCTTTAAGCTGGTAATCCACAACTCAGTGAGCTAAAAAATCATCAGCTTCTTAAAGAAAATAGTCCCTACAAAAACTTTATTTTTCCTGCTGACTGGAAAAAAAGTTTTCAAAAATTTAAGTGCCCACCTTTTTAAAATATAACCTAGAACTATAGATACAGTATTTAACGACTGCCTAACAGATTTATTTTTATTTTACAATACAAAAAATATGAAACAGAACCAGGATTATCAGTTAAATCAGCGGTCCCCAACCCCCAGGCCACAGACCGGTACAGGTCCGTGAGTCGCTTGGTACCGGGCCGCGAGAGTTGAGGCTCGAGTGTGAAATTTATGGTTTTCAGGGTTTTTATCGTTATTTTTTAAAATCTTTTTTATCGTTAACTCTGTTTCCCTGGGTCTTTTCCCGTGTGTTATGAAAAAATCTTTTTTTTGGTACCAGTACTGGTTTTATTTTGTTGTATTTATCCGCAACATCTTAAAGGTCGATCCGTGAAAATATTGTTGGACACAAATCGGTCTGTGGCGCAAAAAAGGTTGGGGACCGCTGAGTTAAAGCACATCAACCCCACATTTGAAATAGATTTTTATCCTTTATGCTAAACTGATGATGACTAGAGGCGTTACTGTACAAACCTAAGAGTATCTCATTTATTTGCACATTTTAGTCATTTAATTTGGAGGATTTGCTTCTTACCTCAGCAATTCTGACTATTCATGTGAGTGCAGAATAATCAAACTCCTGGTTTGACCCCCCTCTGTGCCGCCTTTGTTCAACCCAGACTAGTTGGAGCGTTAAGAGAGTTCACATTCTTCCGTTAACGCCCAGGTGAAATTCCAGCTCTCAGTCAGCCCCTCTGAGCGTGTGCGAAGGAGAAAACCCCTCGGAAATCAAACATCTCTGCTGCTTTCTGGCAGCTTTGAGGAGAAAACTCTGCCACGTTGCCAGTTTCTCTCCACAGAGCTCGATCTGTTTACCACAGAAACCAACACAATACAGAGAAAATCACCAGCAGTACTAACAGGCTTGATTTGTAGGCTGTGTTTGAGTCGGTGCTTTTTTATTTATATCTCTGGACTCGTGTGTGCGAGTGTGTGTGTGTGTGTGTGCCAGTCTGCATGTGGCCTGATCCGTGTGATTTCACAACGTTCCTTTTTGCGTTTGCGCAGTAAAATTGTATCTGTCACTTAATTTTTGACTAATCATCTATGAAACTAATCAATAGTCAGCACTGAATTGGTTTTTGTATTTTAATGCACTTCAGTTGTGTGCGTATGAGTGAGGGTGTGTGTGTTTAAGTGTTAATCTAACCAGTATAGTTAATATGTTGTTCTCATACTCTATTAGCCACTGTTGACAGCTGATGATTGATCTTCTCATCATTTCTCCCTCCAACACCCTGCGGTGACTGTTTGTGTGTGTGTGTGTGTGCGTGTGTGTAGAAGTGAGAGGTCTGCAAGTGTTTGTGTGTATTAAACCTGACTTTGTGTCTGGTGTGCCTTGAATGTGCTCCTGCGGTCTGCTGGTTAAACTCATAAAAGCAGCTTATTTTTTCTGTGTTGTGTTGAAACCACGAGGTGACAACTGCTAACTGCTAAGCTAAAATGCTGGACTTAGACTTTTAAATATCTACTGGGGTCCTTTGGTCTTTACCTGCAATATTCCCCATGAATACAGGACGCAAACAAAAAAAAAGATGGAGAACAGTGAAAATGCGATGCTAAGTTTTCCATAAAGAGATATATGTAGCAAATTAAAAAACAAGAACTACTGAGAGAGAGGGATGAAAATGATCAAAATGAGGTGTAAAATCAAATCATGTGACCCAGAAATGTTCACACACCCTCACCCTCAGTGACCGTTAAAAACCAGCACTCTTGGTCAAAGAATATGATTCCTGGCCATTCATGCAGGTCTACAGACCTGTCAGTGACCTCTTGGTAACCACTGGTTGCTAGGGTAAAAGTGTGTACTCTTTTACCCTTGGTGAGTGGTTTCTGGTGGTTGTTGCCTGTTGCAAATATGAAATTGAGTGCAAAGTGATTGCTGCAGTTGCCTGTAGTTTTTAATGGACAACAAACAATTATCTGCAAACACTCGTCAACTACTAATTAAGCAGTAGGGAAACTACAAAAAGTGAAACTCAAACCAGAAACTGAGAATGTGGAACTCAGAGAGCAAACTGTGAGTGTTTGCAGATAAGCTGGTGTCTTCTTTGCAAACTATGGGTAACCGTGGCAATCTGATAGCAACCAACACAATCACAAGGTTTTTGGTGCAGCACCCTTTTTGCAGTTTAATCTGGCAACAGCAAGCAGCCTCCTGCAACCACGCACTACCTGGTCGAGGAATACTGGTGGTTGTCAGGAGGTTGCCAACTGGTCTCTTGGCCTGTGTGACTGAGACCTAAAGGGATCAAATGAGACAAAATGATCAAAATGTGAGACACACAACTGGAACTTGATCTCAACACTACTGGAGAATTTTTTTTAAAAAAGATTAAAAAAAGGAAATAACATTGAAACCAGATCCCTTTATTGCTGTCTTTACTACAGCCCCTGTTCTTACCACACGCTCAAGCCCTAAACTGCACATAAAAGTACCTTTAACTTGTCCTTGTTAGGAGCCGCAGGGAAGAATCTAAATCCTTTCAACTATCTGCAAAGGTCATAATGACTTGTTAAGTTATGGCATAAGAAGAAGCTTTTACTACAATGCTGATGGATTTTGGCTGTGTATCTACAGGATGACTCTATTTAAGAAACTGATGATCTTCTGGGATTTTTCCACATGACCTCGGTTTACACAGAATGTCCCAATAAAGAGAAAATATCCAGTGAGCAGCACTTCTCTGAGTGAAAATGTCTTATTGATCTCAGAGGTCAGAGGAGAATGAAGTGACAGGAAGACAACAATGACTCAAACACTTGTTGAAACAAGGTATTCAGAAGAGTGTCTCTGAACGCACAACACCTCAAACCTTCAAGCAGATGACCTGCAGCAGAAGACCACACAGCTAAGAACTGAAGCTACAGTTGGCTACAGGCTCACCAAAACTGGACACTAGAAGATTAGAAAAATGTTGCCTGGTCTCACGAGTCTCGATTTCTGCAGCAACATTCGGATGGTAGGGTCATCCTGCCTTATAACAGGATGACCCTACCAGACCCCTTCAGACTGCTGATGGTGGTATAATAGAGTGGGGGATATTTTCCTGGCACACGTAGGGCCGCTGAACATCATTTAAACACCACAGCCTACCTGTATTGTTGCTGACCATGTCCATCCCTTTATGACCACAGTGTAGCCATCTTCTGATAGATGCTTCGAGCAGGATAACACATCATGTCACAAACCTGAAATCATCTCAAACTGGTTTCTTGAACATCCCAGTGAGTTCACTGTACTCAGATGGGCTCCACAGTCACCAGATGTCAGTCATATAGAGCACAACTGGGATGCAGTGAAACAGGAGATTGATAGCATGAATGAGCGTGATGCTGTTATGTCAATATGGACCAAAATCTCTGAGGACTATTTCCAGCACCTTTGTGAAGAATATATATATGATGATTATATCAGGCCAGTGGAGACAGCTAGAAATAGCAGACACATATGAAACAAGGCATGAAAAACTTTCAAAATAAAACAGGAAACAGAGAATAAAGGCATTACTTTAAGTATTACTCAGAGGAGAAAATGTCCGGTATGATTTAGAGGTAAACTGTCCCTCTCAGTCTTGATATGGGTTCAGTTTTGTTTCGTATAGTGTGTATTTCCAGGTATTTCACCTTTGAAATCCCCTGCAGCACTCCCTGAAGGAGGTAAATGTGTGTGTGTGTGTGTGTGTGTGTGTGTGTGTGTGTGTGTGTGTGTGTGTGTGTGTGTGTGTGTGTGTGTGTCCCATGTTGTGCGTGCTCTTGTTTTTTTCTGAGCTGGGGGGGGGTGTGTCTGTATGGTGCAGGTGGTCTTGTCTGTC
>VUQG01045920.1:32687-48094 GCA_015106755.1 Etia nguti
ATCTTTATACCATCTACCGATTTTAGACCATGCTGTAGTTCTCTTGTGGAGTAGTTTATACCCCAGGAAAGGAGGTTATATGAAATTAAATGGTGCGACGCAGCTAAAATGATCGCTTCCTCAGTTTAGGACTCTCTAGCTGTCAGTTCCTTCAGAGGTCAGTGTGGTTAAAACAGTTTAAAATCACTCAGCAGTGCAAACTGTTTCACAATCAAGTTCACCAAAGCTGGATTTTACACAAAACTGCAGGTTTTGAGGGCGACTCTATGGTCCCAGAACTATGAAATTAATTAATCAGCACTGGACATTTT
This sequence comes from Etia nguti, assembly GCA_015106755.1. Classification (NCBI taxonomy): domain Eukaryota; kingdom Metazoa; phylum Chordata; class Actinopteri; order Cichliformes; family Cichlidae; genus Etia; species Etia nguti. The sequence continues at coordinate 32,999 of VUQG01045920.1, forward strand.
ACTTTTTGCGGGACTGGGTCCTTAATTTTCTTTTCCTAAGTCTCCTCTCCCTCTGTCTTTTCACCCCTCTGTCCTCCCTCTTTCTCTATCCTTGTCTCCATCCCTCATTCATTTCTCCCTGTCTCTCTCTCTCCTCCATCCTCCTCTAAACTCTGTTCTTTCTGGATGAGCAGCTTTTATGAGCGGAGTGATAAAGAGAAGGGGGGGATGAAGCGCAGAGAGGGAAGGAGAGGTGGAGGACAGAGAGGGACGGAGGTAAAAAAAAAGAGAGAGAGAGAGAGAAATGGGGATAGAAAGAAGTGGAAACAGGAATGAGCTCAGTCTTTATTACACCAGACTGGCTATTGCCCAACATTTTTTATGGCATAAAATGTCTGTCCCTTCCTGTCTCAAGGTTCATTTCTGATTTGAAACTTTTAAACTCATTTGTAAAAAAGAAAAAAAAAAAGAAAAGAAAAATCACAGTGGCACCTGAAAGGATCTCAGTATTCAGTAATACTCAGATTTCAGTAATACATGAACTCCTTCTATTTTGATTTTATTACTTTTTGATGAAACATATATTTTTAGGTACAATACAAAGATTTGTAGTTAATTCTATGAACTAACTGAATAGCATATACTGCAGATTACTGCATTCGCTCGAAGATATTTGTTGATGTTTTCTGGTTACGATCAGGCTTGGTTGGAGTTCTAACATGATCCAACTTGATTTGGGACAGTACAAAAGTGTGGGTGGCAAAAGCATCCAACAGGAAGCCAAATATCAAAGATACTGAGTTTAGTAATGTCACTTTTAGGGCTGCTGATTGGACTTCAATTCATAGATTAGCCTTATTGTCCCAAGGAGTATGTGCTTTCACAGCCTTCATTCATTCCACACAGAAACATCTGACAACAAGTAACAACACCTTCCCAGCCTTCCCAGTAACCTTACATTGCGACATTATGGCCCACACATTGAGTGAAGTCATTTCAACACCTGTCTCACAAGTGACTGGATTAAATGAATGTTTTCACTCGTAACAAATGAGGCAGCAGACACCTGCGCACCAGCAGCAGTGAAATCTGAACTGTGCAGTTCCGGCAGATGTGATCTTTCGTTTTGTTTTGAAATATATTTTTGGGGCTTTTTAGTCTTTATTTCAACAGGACAGTGGAGAGAAGAGAGGAGGTCTGGGAGAAAGACGAGGGGTAAAAAATGGCCCTGGGGCAGATTCAAACCCTTATATCATTTAGGTCGCTTGCTCAACCCAGTGAGCTAAACCGGCACCCCTAGCTGGGGCAGTCTAATGGCTGTCTTAACTTCTAGGTTGTTTAGATCCAGCTCCTTTCTGAGCTTGAATTCTTGGGTTCCAGATCCCGGATGAGCCCCCATTTGTTACAGTCCCGAGAAAATCCAAGAGATGTCTGGGAGTAATCATAAAAGTACCCAGGCTGAAAAAGGAGAGGAGGAGATAAAATTTTGAACATAATTAGAGAATTGAGGTGGAGAAGATTTGGACATGTACAGAAGAGGGAGTGTGAATATATTGACAAAGGATATTGAAGATGGAGCTGCCAGACAGGAGGAAAAGTGGAAGACCTCAGAAGAGAATCATGGAGAACATACAGAGGGTTGGTGTGACAGAGGAGGATGCTAGGGATCGGATGAGATGGAGGCAGATGATTTGCTATGGTGACCCCTAAAGAGAGCAGCAGAAAGAAGAAGAAGGAGATTCATAATTAAACTTAAAAAAAACAACCAAGCTGCTATTGACAATTAAAAAAAGGGAATGCAACAAAACCAGGAAGTTGGTCAAAACAATGAGAGTAAGTCAAAAAGGTCACATCACTCGTCACCCAAACAGAAAGCAGTGTGTAGTGCTAGCACTAGAGGTTACACCAAGCACGTTAAGCTCATTTTACATCGTACAGTCCGCTTTGATCTTAAGTAGGCCTGACCAGTTAAACTCCCCTGTCATTGTAAGGAAGTTTAACTAAAAATTTAATCTCTGAGATTCAATATAAAAAAAAATAAGAGCAATTTCACCAGTATGTCTCAATTTTTAACATGATAAAGAGATGCAAAGAAAGAAATCTGCCAGCAAGACTCCTTGATCTTAAACTGTAATAAATAAAGTGTAAGAGTAGGAAAAGTATAAGTTCTGGTAGCTCATTACACAGACAGTCTTGTAATTATCAGTGTTGGTCAAGTTACTTGAAAAAAGTAATTAGTTACTAATTACTGATTACTTCTCCAAAAAAGTAATCCTGTTACTTTACTGATTACTTATATTCAAAAGTAATTAGTTACTTTGTTACTTAGTTACTTTTTAAAAACATGATACACAACATGAATAGCTAATAAAGCCATAGATCTTTCAGCCCAATTCTATTTTTTATGCATAATCCATCATATAAAATGTAATCAAACTTGTTTTATTAGTTTTAATCTTTTAACTTTATGTACATTGCATTAAGCAAAAATTCAATTATATCCGTCTTTGACTTGAAGAAATTTGTTTAACATTTAAACCTATTTTATAGGTTAAATAAATAAAATCAAAGATTCAGCGGCACTAAGTCCTGTCACTCTTAAATATATTTCCACCTGTTTAGCAGGAGTGGAGCAGGTGGAGGTTTGCCCGGTGCCACAGCTGTCATGTCATGGGAGAATCCGGGGGGTTTCTCTATGAATTTCGCATTCCTGTAACAGTGTGCTAGGTATTTGCTCAGATTTGAAGTTTAATTTTTTGCTGTAGAAAGAAGTTTTCTTCCCACGCAGAGTGTACAGTGGACGCTGATGTTTTTGTCACTTTTTACAGACTAAAACTTAAAGTAATGTAAGTACGTCCACGCTTTAAATGCTGCATGGTCGTACTCTCTCCCGCACTCCATATTATCCATTGTTGATCTGCACACGTCTGTTGCTGCCACGGATGTCGCACGCTCGTGCGTCATTGTCATGAGACACTCTCACAAACAAAATCACGACGGTTTAGTAATGCAGTAACACAGCGTGCTTACAGGAAAGTAACAGTAATCTAGTTATTTTTTTTGCAATAGTAATCCCTTACATTACTCTCTACTTGAAAAAAGTAATCGGGTTACAGCCGATAGATGGTGAAAAAACAGTAACCTTAAGTAAGTGTAGTATAAATGGCCATGGTAGCGCTGCTGTTAGCCCCTGATAGCTGCTGTTAGTAGATCCAACATTGTTGCACTTTCTCAGTAGGAAAAGATACAAAACCTATGAAAATACAATTAAAAGTCCAAGATGTATTCCGTCCTTTACTTGTTCCAAAGCCATCCTGTGGACCGAATTAGAGTCTTCGCTGGGCCGCCTTAGATATGACACCTCTGGCCTACCCCTTAATTATTCCTTTGCCCAACCATTGAGTTAAGTCAGCTGTAGGGGTAGTACCTAATGCAGGGAAAGAACCCAAGATGCACCCACACAGGTGAAATCACAGTAGGCCTGTAGCACTGTAACATCAAATATAACATCACTTTACTTTGTCCTTTACCCCTGCTGTTACTACAGGCAACAGAGGGCTCTTGCTACTGTGCACACAACCTTGAGAAGTCATGTTACAATAAAATATGCGTCTAAATTGTCTGGGCTGTTTTACGGGTAAGACTGATAACTTTGTACAATTTAACTCTTTTATTCTAAATCTACAGCTCCAGAGTTGAATGTTATTTCTCCTTAAATAACCCAGTTTCCTGAATCTACACAACTTATTATCTTAAATGGGGCATTGCATTATTTTGGGGGGTTAAAGAGCCTTATTCCAAGGAGGAACAAAGCCATGTATGTGCCAAAAAGTGATACTTAAACAGGTGAATACTTACTTTTTGATAAATACACCCTTTCCTATGATATTTGTCATGGGGGAAGAAAAACAACAATTTAATGCATCAAGCTGATATTGAATGGTTTCACTATCGACGGATCTATTTTCCACCTCATGTGAGCGTAAAACAAGACAGGGATTTTTATTGAGTATTTGGGCCCTCTATTGAGTTTTAATTTAGCTGATGAATGTTGCTTGTGGAAACAAAGCATCGCCGTCGCTGCGCCCCGGCCCCGAGATGCTCACACTGCAGTTTGACACTTGGTAATTGTGTTGTTGAATTAGATTATTAAAGAACACAAGTTGAGCCGCTGTCGTCAACATCATTGCTCGAGGTACAGCCGAGGATGATGGGAAAAACAAATACATACACACATACACATTCACGTGCCATCCCGGACTTACTGTAGATCATCACAAACTTGCCTGTATGCAAGCAATGTCATCTACTGCGCATACACACACACACACACACACACACACACACACACACACACACACACACACACACACACACACTGTAATGGCAGCTTGGGGCTGTTGTGTGTGAGATGGATGGTTTGACTTTAAGCTTGTATAAATAAAAGCTAAATAAATCCTGATGGCCTCAAGTGATGGCTCAGATATAGCAGCAGTGTGTGTATGTGTGTGTGAGTGATGCTCAAACACTTTGGTCAAAACATGAAGTGTTTGTGTGTGTGCGTTTGTGTGTGTTTGTGTCACAGAGACAAGAGTTTGCAAAGACACACACACTCACACAGCCCGCGGCTCTTTCTCATTCATGTTTTTGTCCCAAAGTGAAATAAAAAAAGAAAATTATAAAAAGCCGGCAGACCAATGTCACCCAGCACTGGAGTCTAAAATATTCTCCCTTCATCTTCCTCTCATGTCCTCTTTTCTTTTCTTCATCCTTTTTCTTTTCATCTCCCTCACACACACAATCTTTGTTGACTTGTCCATCCACCTGGCCACTTTGAATTTTGCTTCATTATTTGCATGGCGAGCAAACCTATGGAGCAGTTTGAATACAGATTGTCACTACACAAAGACGTGTGCTTTAAAATGCTCTTGAAACAAAGTTTAGACGCAACCTAGGTGTTTATTTTCTGTAAAGAAGACCTCAAAAACTCTTCACACTTTCAAAGTGAAAACCTTCCAACTTTTCCCATCTCGCAAGTTATTATTTTATTAAATGCTGAGGTAACAATAATGAAGTTCAGTTCCTGTCAGCTGATACAGACAAGTCAGTCAAAGACAACTGTCATGGTCCTGTGCTGAGGCTAGTACTGCGAAGCAGGATTTCATCCTATCTATGTCAAGGTATGAAATCACCACGTAACTACCAAAGAAATCTTTGGAAAATAGTATTGCCAATTCTGAAGCATCACCTGGACCTCTGTGTGCGGAGGGTCTAAAAGATTTTTTAAGTGAAGTTTTTGTGTTTCCCAAATGAACATAAAAACAGATTCCCAGATGCAACTTTTTTTCTTGATTTTTTTTTTTCTGTTGGCTGCAAACATTTTTACAACAGGTTTATTGTTCTATAAGCATCAAAATATGGTCCTCAAACAGGACACCTACACTGTAGTCACTGACCTCATGTCAAATTTGCACGTAGACCAAGGGTATGTTTGAATTCTGTTTTTAGGGCCTGAACACTAAAAGTACAAAGGTTCTTTTTGTACCTGCTCTGTTTATTATTATTCAGGCAAATTAGTCACCTTTTTGAGGGTGAAAACAGGCTCAGAAATTTTGCACACACATCAGGTCTCGTGAAAATGTACGTATTTCATTGGACTCGTACATAAGTGGTGCAAACTGGCTCTGCCTCCCATTCTACTTTTTTAAAAAGTAGAATGGGAGGCAGAGCCTTCAACTTTCAGGCCCCTCTTGTGTGGAAGCAGAAGAGTTCCTCAGTGCATCATTGATTCCCATGATGCATTGAGTGTTTTCTTCTTCAGTCACCTTTTCTTCTTTTTTTTCTTTTTTTTTTACCCCTGATGTGTTAATAGACCTCTCTGCTTTTAATTATTACTTGTTATTAATCTATGGCTCTCTCCCTCAACATGTCTTTGTCCTGTCTTCTTCCCCTCACCCCAAACTGGTCATAGCATTGGCCGTCCCTCCCTGAGCCTGGTTCTGCTGGAGGGTTCTTCCTCTTAAAAGGGAGTTTTTACATCCCACTGTCGCCAAAGTGCTTGCTCATAGTGGGTCATATGATTGTTGGGGTTTTCTCTGTTTTCTGTAAAGCGCCTTTTAAGAAACTGTGATTTCTTTCTGCCAACTGTGATTTGGCATTATATCAATAAAATTGAATTGAATGGAATTGATTTACAGTGGTACCAATACAGTTGCAAAAGATAAACCCCACTGCTGTATTTCACATATAGATATGAAATTTGGTAAACATATTAAACATCCCAAGATGCACAAAACATCCTCTTGGAGTTATCCCCTAAAGCCAACAGGAAGTCTGCCATTTTGAAATTATGATGCAATTTTGCCATTGTTATTGAGATTTCCGGCTGTTGTACTTTTTCAAACTCCTCTAGGGTTCTAATGGGATCATCTTAATTTCGGGTCAGCAAAAACTACAAATGTGGGCCATGCTAAATTACCAAGCTTTTGAGTTTTCGTTGAAGGATGCGTCTGTGGCACCGTCACGAATTTTGCTCATTCGAATTAAAGTTTTAAATTGCTGTCATTCACACATACTTTATCCAGTCTGGACCAAACTTCTTGTGTGTGTTAAGGGCCCACCCCTGAACACATCTGTATGGAAATATTTAATGATAGTCAGAGCACCACCTAGGTCCAGCAGGAAATGTCATGTTTTACACTTTGAGGTACAGATTCAACGTGGTTGAGAAGAAACTGTTAAAATTACGCCAGGAAAATGTTAATGAGTTGGCTTTACTTTATTTTGAAAACAAATTTCAATGCATCACCATAAAGCTTTAAATGACTGTAACTCAAAGACACATTCTTCAGTCTGCACTAAACTTCATAGGATGATAAGATTTATGCTCCAAACAGTTCAAATGGCTCGATCAGCTTGAACGCAGTACACCCACATTTGCACTGAGGTGTGAGGGCCCTCTCATCGTTGTTTGCAGCTTTAATTATATTTATTCTTTCTTCTCAAACTCTTAAATACCACTAAGGCTGCAGCTGAATAAAAACTTTAATTGTTCTTTAAACATGTATTTAATGAGATATTTGATTATAATCATCACCCATCATTTAGGTAAAGTCTGTAGTACTTTGTTTATCAACAAAAACATTTTTTAAAAATCGTTAAATGTAAGGTAACCAAACACGAACACAGATTATTTTTGTAACCACAGCTGTCAAACTTTTCTGATGTCTTCTTTGGTTCAGTTAAAATCCAGCGAACTTTCCTCAAACATACATCATTGTCAAGTGGCACCGTACGACCTGCTGCCTGCACGGGAGTTTCTCTTTTCGCTGCTGCAGCTCATGTGGTTAAACAGATGTTTCAAGGAACAGAGTCCTGGATGTAGGAACGCTGACTCTGCCTAATGAATCCTGACAAACTTTGGTGCAAAGATGCACCTGTTGGCTGCACTGTGTTGTGTTATTACACTCAGAAAATATTAGACCGCCATGTGTTTAAATGAAGATATTGACTGAATGAAAAAGAAGCCTCTCATTAATAATGTTATAGTTTTTAGACTTTTAAGACAGCGTAATGATACAGTAATGTCACAGCCACATAACAGTCTAGTATCATGCTGTTACTCAAATAGTCCAGTGAATATCACAGTATGAATATACTAGAATTCTGCACATATATACACGAAGCCAAGTTTTGCATTACTTACTTTCTAGGCATACACAGTCTTTTCTGGACTATTTTCAGCATCTACAAATATTCATCCCTAACAGCTAGTGGGAAAATTACTTCATTCCAGTCCTGGAATACTTTTCTCCAATCCGGCTCATGTTTTTGTCCTGCATATAATGATAAAAATAATTACAATGATAATACAAATCAATTTGCATAGCCAAGGGGTTTGCTAGTTTTCCTAACTTACAATTCAATTTAATAATCAAGTTGTAAAATGCACCACGTGGTGCTTTTTGTTGTGCTGAGCAGGAAAGTTGTAAGCAAACAATGCTGGAGACACTCAGTATGACTAGTATTCATGGCATTCACATTGAAACCCGGCATTATATGGTTAAAGTTAAATTCCCTTAGGACAAACAGCACCTGTTCATTTTAGATTGAATAAGGGATCCAGTAGGTTCTGCTAAGAAGGACTTCATTGTCACTTTGCAAGCACAACAACATTCCCCAGTATGACAAAAAGACTTGTGTACAGTCTCCATGTAAAATATTTCCAATGTAATATATTTTACATTTCATACTTTGTAAATTATATTTTACTTTGTGCATTTATCTTATACTTCATGTGCAGTCCTTAGGTCCTATATTTATTTCCTTCCTTGTACTGTACCTTTAATGTTGATTCTGTTGCAGAGATCTGGTGTTTCATACTTCTTATCTTTCTCTTTGTCTTGTCTTAAATATCACACGCCATGTAAGTTTTTCCAGCTGCAAATCTATTACGATGACAATAACTTGAATTCTTGAAGTTCTTCTAAAGCCAGAAGGCGACAAGCATATCACACACGCCTCCCCTCTCTGAATTTATCAGCAATCGCCAGCTGTTGGGTTGACAATGGGCAGTTGTGAAATGTTAACATGGTGGTGTTTTTTTCTCGTTGGTGGAGAGCAGTGTGACATCATCCATGAAGGTGAATGTGAGTCTTTTCCTGCAGCTGCTGCCACTTTTTCTTTACCCCACAGTAAAAACTGCACCAACACAAAAAGATGACATACAGTTAGTCAGGACGACTGATTCAATAAGAAGAAAGCAGTTAAAAAAAAGAAAAAAGGCCTTTTGTCACTAACATCTTCCTCTGTGTCTCCCTCAGGGGATGAAGAGCATTTTGCAGACAAGTTTTTCCACTTTTGTCACTCTCCTCTCTCGTCACCTCCTTCATTTTGCCCTTCTGTCACTCTCCCTCCCCTCCTCACGTTTTAGTCTCATCTCTTTCTCCCGTCTCTCTCGGACTTCGCTCCTATTCCTCTTTGCCTTGCTCTCAGCATCCCAAAGTCCAACTCCAAGTTCATATCGGTCATTATAACCCCACAGAGAGATATTCACCTCCACTAAGAGCTCATCTCTCTCTGTCTTTCTCTGAGTCCAGCTTCAGTCTGATCATTATTAGTCCTGAGAGACAAATTATTGCCCTCGTGTCCCTCTGACACTCTCTTTACCTCTCTATTCTTTCCATCTCTGTCTTGCTCCGTCTCACCTTTTTCATTTTCGGCTGCTGCTCCACCTTTCCTCCTTGACCTCTCTTCCTCTTTTTTCACCTTTACACTTGTACTTTCTCTCCTAAATTCTTTAATCTTCATAGAACTACTATGGAGGTCATAGAGTCATCGATTATGGCTTTTTTTCAATCATGCTTAAAACCCCCCCAAAATAAGATGACACCCTTTGAGGAAGCATACAGTGACATATAAACACATATTAAGCAAAGAAACAGTGCATCATGGGAAGCCTAGACCCATTGCAGCGTAACTAAGGGAGGATTCACGGTCACCTGATCTAGCCCTAACTGTAAACTTTATCAAAAGGATTAAATGCAGACTGACAAGGTCCTTGGAGATGGGAGTTACTGATTCTGCCATGACCAGGTGCTGATGGTTATCCCAAAGTCACACCAGAGAGAGGTTACAGCAACATACAAACCAAGCAGGAAGTCGTGGTGGCTGAAAGTCGACCTGTGCAGACAGCTCACACTCCAAGCAACCTTACTATGGTTCTTGTGTCATATTCATTTCATTGAAGGAGGTGGTCCTGCTGGAATTGACCATCCCCTTGGAAGACCAGATGGGAGAGAGGTGCTAAAGGCAAAGAGGACCAAGTATGAGAGGCTCACAGGTGACTATCTAAGCAAGGAATGGAAGCCCGATGCTAAGGTTTTGCCAACCTTGACCTTTCTACACCGAATTTGAGAGTCAACAGGACCCTTGAGCTGCTGGGGCTTAGAGGACTGCACAGCAAGAGAGCCATCAGGTGTTATTAGCGTTGCTGAATTAAAGTTACAATAGGTAAAATTTCACCACTGAACTGTGTTTTCTTACCCCTCCAAATGCAAGTGCATAATCACGTAACGGCTGCTGTTTACCTCAGCTATCAATGCCAGGTGAGAAGTGTCCACCTTTATTTACTTTGGAGGAGGCTGTAATACTTTGTGAGAAACGAAATGAGGATATATCCCAAACTTTTATGTTGGTATGTGCTACTGTTTTGTCACTGTTAGCTGCAGTTAGCTGCTGTTAGTGGAACTTTCTTTCAAGAGGATCGAACATTGTTAGACTCAGACACTTGGTGAATAAACTCTCATAAAAAGTGAGAATGTCACACTGTTTATCAGAGGGAAAATTTGATTTTTTTAGCACACTTAAGCCAAATATTACCCAATGATGTTAGCTTATAACCAGCTGCTGGTGCTGTTTAACTTGCTCGTTGTCAGCTTTCCACAGATCCACAGATGGAACAGTCACATGTCTAATATGCTGAAAAAGCAATTGTGACAATATTGAGAATAAATGAGCATGTTTGTGCACATTTTCATGTGTTAGAGCTCTGACTTTAGTTCAGGAGATGAGGCTTGAGGTGAGGAGGAAGACGATGACATTTTGATTCCCCTTCTATTCTTTAGAGAAGGCGACTGTTTCTCTGATGATAAAACATAGGCGTGATCCTTCATGACTTGAGTCTGAAGGTGCAGGTGCGAATTAAAATTTGCCTCCATAGCACGTTAACTCCTACGAGATCTCATCTCCTCCTCCTACGTATGTGGCCGTTCTCTAGTCATAAGTAAAACACGACTAGGGTGAGCAGTGATGCTCATCTCATTTAAGTTTATGAGAATGCATTAGTTACACACTAATCAATGTATATTTTAGAGTACAATATTCTTCTTTTATTAAATAAAATTAAAAAATGGGTGTACCTTTAAAGATGTGATGTGCTTTATGCTTAAGTTTTGGTTGCCATGCATGCAGCATTAAGACAATTTAAAACATGCCAAACAAAGGTAAAAATAAATGCAGAAAAATGCCTTCCTACTTTAAGTGCAGAAAGAGATGGAAGACAGAAAACAGACTTCTTGTTTCTTAAATCTAGTGTCAAATTAGAAATAAATCATCCAAAGTTCCTTTCATTTTTGTACTAATTTCCCTCTTTTGTTTGTTTTGTCAGTGCGACGCCTTGGTCCCGACTGAAATGATTTGTCTCATCAGAATAAAAACAGAACATATCAGACTTCCTGTCAGACTGAGTGCAAAGTAAATCTGGATTTTCAAACATTATTACAAATTTTAGCGCGCTCCTCTTTCTCCCCTTCAGTGTCATCATCTTCTATCACTCTGTGTGTTTCTCTCTCTTTTCAGTCTCCCTTTCATTCAGTCAGGGTTTCTCAGTGTAATGAGATTACACGGGATTATAAAGCTCCGTCTGTCTGTAATCCACACCACTCAATCCCATTTCACTGCTTAAACACACACACACACACACACGCGTGTGAGTCTCTTTGATGCTGCACAATGATCTCTTTTCTTTTAGAGCTTTTGCTTTCTTAATCCCTGTCCTCTTCTTTTGTCGCATAAATGATCACCATGGGTCATTTAGCTTCTGCTCTTTTCTCTTCCCCAGCTTCCTTTCCTCATCCTCTTGTTTCCTTTTCTATCTCCATTTTTGGGTTTTCGATTGTTATCGTTCTCCTAACAGCATCCTTCCTCTCTGTTAAACAGAAAGAATAAACCAGTTTGTTTCTTTCATGTCTCCTCTTCTTATTACATTTTAAATGTGTATGTGTGTTTATCCTTTCTCCTCTTTCCTGCCTTCCTTCCCTCCTTTGTCCCTTCCCTCTTTACTCCCTTCTTTCCTTCCGTCATCAATGTCCTTCCTTCCTTGCTTCCTTCCTTCCTTCCACTTCTGTTTTCTTTGCCTTCCTTCTTTCCTTCCTTCCTTCCTTCCTTCCTTCCTTCCTCTCATTGTTGCTCCTGTCCTTTTTTGTATTGTTAGCTGTTGTTTCCTTCTTTTCTTTTCCTTCCTTTGCTCTTTTCTTCCAAAGTGTGATTTCTTTTTTCTTCCTTCAGCCCTTCCTTTAATCTTGCTGCCTATTTTGTTCCCTTCATTCCTTCCTTTCTTTTGTCCTTGTTTACACTTTTTTCCACATACTTGCTTTCTTTTTCTTCCTTCCTTCACATTGTCACCTATGTTGTTCCCTTCTCTCCATCCTTCCTTCTACACACCTCTTTCTTGCCCATACTTTTTTCTCCCTTCCTTCTATATTTTTACCTTCCATACTTTTCATTTTCCTCTGTTCCTTTTGTTTATTGTTGTTCTTTCTGTCCTGTTTTATTATCTTATTATTATCTTAATTATTATCTTAATATTATCTATCTTATTCTTCCTCCCTTCCCGTCCTTACCAAACTGTCTTTATGTTTTCTGTACTTTTTATTATCGCCTATTTTGTTCTCTTTCTTTCTTCCTTTCTTACACTGTCTTGTTTCATTCTTTCCACATCTGTCCTTCCTTCCTTCCATTTTCTTTGCATACTTCTTTTCTCTTCCTGTCATTCATGCCTTCCTTTTTACCTGTTATTCCTCTTCACTTTGTTAATCATCACGTATATTGTTTCTTCCATCCTTCCTTATTGTCTTATTTATTTTCTTTTTCCTTTTATTTTCCTCTACTCATGTCCTTCCTTTCTCTTTCCCTTATCACTGTTTTATTATTTCTTCCATATCCCCGTCCTTCCTTCCTTCTTTTATTGTTACCTGTCCACACCTCTTCATTTGATTTGTGCTCTTCCTTCCTTCCTACTGTTGTTCTTTTCATTCTTCTTCACTTTTACCTACGTTGTTCCCTAACTTTCTTCCTTCATTTCCTCCTTCTTGCCTTAAATGTCCTTTTCCTTGTTTCCTTCTTTAAATATATATTCCTTTCAGTTTCCTTCTTTCTTTTTTGTTATTGTGACCTGTTATTCCTTCTTCCTTCCTTCCTTCCTTCGATATTGTCACCTATGCATACCTCTTCTTAATTTGTTTTTCCTTCCCTTGTTATTTCCATTCTTTTTATCGTTACCTGTGTTGTTCCCTTCTTTCATTCCTTTTCCTTTTTCACCTGTTTTTCCTTCTTTCTCCCTCCTTTCTTCCTAAACCTCGGCTGTTCGCAGGTCATCCTGCACACGCGCACAAACACGCAGCATGTAATAAAAAAAATACAGTAAAAAAAACTCGAAGAAGAAAAATAAAAACTTCCCGTTGGAGACTCAAGCAACTCGTGAGAAAGTTTATGAAGCCGCAAAGCGAGCGATCTGACCGATACCCTCCACACATACACACACAAACACACATCAATGGGGGGCAATAAAGTCCTCCTCTCATTTCTACACCAATCATCTTCACAGTCCTACAAAGGACCGCGTCTGATTGGCCCAATATTTAGTCAGTCACGCCTACAGGAGGCGGGGCCACGGCGAGGGCTGACCCGGAGTCTGATCCAGTCGCTTTTACGCACAGACCGGACAGTCCGCTTTCCACGCACGGATACCCGGAGCGAGAGCTCCGCCTGGATAGAACGAGAGGCGAGTGGAGGCTGAGGAGAGGAAATCAAAAATAGAAGCGGAAAAAGTGAGCGGAAGCCCAACAGAAGAGACGCACAAGTGTTGTTTTCCCCTCTCCCAGCTGGACCGAGCGAGAGGAAGAAAAAAAGTGTGTGTGAGAGTGTGAAAGCCACAGTGCGTGCACGCGTCTTCACCGCTGACCTTCGTTCATGTCGCTCCCCGGTTCCCCTCCGCTCCTCTCGCCGGGCTCGGGCGCCCCAACTCCGGTCGCGCTCTACCGCTCTGCCCCGGACGCGCTCCACACATCCGTCGCCTCCACCGGCACCTCCAGCCCAGCGCACACCAACTCCCACTCCCACTCCCTGTCCCCGTCTCCACGGCTCACCAGCAGCATGCTCAGCGCTTTTCTGCCCGGACCGGGAGGCGCGCTGGCCGGCTTGGGGAACGGCGGCTCCACCGCCCCTCTGGGTCCCCTGAGCGGGCTGGGCTCGCTGAGCACGGCCGGCCTGACTCCTGGCTCCCCCAGCCTGGCTCAGACTTCGTCCGGCTCGGGTCTGTGCAGCGAATGCAAGCTGGTGGAGGTGCACGGCGTGAAGGTGGCCAGCTTCAACGTGGACGGCCAGGAGCTGATCTGCCTGCCGCAGGTGTTCGACCTCTTCCTGAAGCACCTGGTGGGCGGGCTGCACACCGTCTACACCAAGCTGAAGAGGCTGGACATCACGCCCGTGGTGTGCACCGTGGAGCAGGTGCGCGTCCTGCGGGGACTCGGCGCCATCCAACCCGGCGTGAACCGCTGCAAGCTCATCTCCAGGAAGGACTTCGAGACGCTGTACCAGGACTGCACCAGCGCCAGGTCGGTCGCACTTTACGCACTTTTTTATGTTTCAAGAAAATAAACAGAGTTTCTCAAATTTTCGAACTTCTTCCAGCGTGATTGAATCGCGACATTTAGAGATCTCTGAGTCCGTTTAGTGGCGGTTTCATCCCCTTTTTAGGACTGCAGTGTTGGATTGGCTCTGCGTCCGCACGTTTGGGGTGTTTTAAACCTGTGTACAAAGTGGTCCTGCAATATGTTTTTTAATGAAATGATTAAATTTCCTGTGACAAGCATGTTTTTGGTAAAACACGGAGCTGTCGGAATCCTGATCCTGATCCTTTGATTTGAAGTTCTTCTGCAAACCCCCCCCGAAACTTTCCTGATGAATCATCCAGTGTCTTTCTCTTAATTTTATCCCACTTTTATGTTTCTTTCTGTTCACAGCTCATTCATATTTCTATTTAGACTCCTGCTTCCTTTGCATTTCTCTCTCTCTCTCTATGTGTGTGTGTGTGTGTGTGTGTGTGTGTGTGCTTTTAGGATGCATTTTTATGACACTCTGTGCAAACATTTGTTGGAGGCTCGGGACTGTTTTTGATTAATGGTTATCTTCCACACTTCCTGTTCTGTTATCAGCACTGTTCCTTATTTTACTTTGGATGATGCTTTTACTGTATCGACTTTGGAGTGTGTGTGTGTGTGTGTGTGTGTGTGTGTGTGTGTGTGTGTGTGTGTGTGTGTTTGTACGTGTGTGTGTTTG
>VUQG01045925.1:9649-44471 GCA_015106755.1 Etia nguti
TCCAAAAGGTGAGTTAAACTGTGTCCACACAGGGAGTGATTTGTTTGTTACACATTGATTTTAAGCTGATCATTGGTAAACAGTGGACATTCCAGGCTGTAGTTGCCTAGAACAATCTAATGCATTTACCCCACTGTCATATGTCAATCACTGATCTCCTCTGCTCTCACTGGTACTTACCACAAAGTTAAAAAAAAAAAAAAAGCTTTACCTCAGGACCTGCTCACAGCACATTGCTAGTCACATACTTGTAGTGACTTCTGGTCTCTGGTCTTCACATCACTATGAATCACTTTTTGAATGGAACCAGTCAATCACGTTTCTCTCATTTGGAGACAGGGGAAGGTTGGTCATAAATCCAAAATAAACCTTTTAGCCTATATCTTTTTCTATAGGTGCATTTTGTTCAGTACCTATGGCTTTAGTTGAGGTCAGGTTCCTTTAAGGTTTAGGTTAAAAAAAAAAAATCCTCCTGGTTGGTTATCTGCTAAATGCTTCACTTAAAATGTATCCAACAAGTATCCTATTCAGATGTCTAAACCACCTTAACTGGTTACTTTCTACAGAGAAAAGCAGTAGCTCCTCCACTCAGACAGTCTCAAATGACTGAGGTCATCTTCCTACACCATGTTGCCAAAAGTATTTGGTCATTTGTCCTCACACACATATGAACTTGAGGGACATTCCATGCTTAATCCATAGGGCCCACTCTTTGCAGCTATAACCGTTTCAGCTCTTCTGGAAAGGCTCTTCGCAAAATTTAAGTGTGTTCATGGGAATTATTCACCCTTCCTTTAGAAACACATTCTCGCTTCCACTTTGTCATAATACCACTAACAGTTCACTGTGGAATATTTAGTACTGAGGATATTTCACGTCTGGGCTTGTTGCAAAGGTGGTACCCTATCACATTACCATGCTGGAATTCACTGAGCTTTTAAAAGTGACCAATTATTTTACAAATATTTGTAGACGAAGTCTGCAAGTGCTTGATTTTATACACCTGTGGCCATAATAGTGATTGTAATACCTGGTTGTGAACTTTCTCTTTCTTTCAGTCTCAAGACAGAGTTCATGGTCATAAGTGAAAGTAGACACAGTGCATGAGCTTTGCTTAACAGAAGCTGTACCAATCCATCTGTCCATGATCCATGTTGTTCTTCCCCCGATCATGGATAAGACCCATGATTTGATGTCATCCTCCAGAATCTAATTCCCAACCCACAGTGGGCAATTCACCCTTCACTTTTGAGAATGGTAGCTTGTCTGTAAACCGAACAAGATAGATTTGACATACTGCAAATCTTTCTTTTAGAGTCCTTATTTTAAACCGTCATTTACATAATTCTGTATAGTTTTAAAATATGATGTCCATAATATCACATGCTGCCCAGTGAACTACAGATTATGTTTGGATCTGCCCCTTTTTTGTTGTTTAATATATTGTGCTGTTTTACTTTGCTGTTTTACATTAATGATAGCCCAGAAGTGTTTTAAAGAATTTTCTTTTTACTTGGGCTCATCCTTTTTGGTATTGGGTGCATTGAAATATATGTTACCTTATACGGTGAAGATATATCTAATCATTTTGATTGTCACTAGAATTTAATTTTAGCATGATTAAATTAAGCCACTGTTGATATCAATTAAATAAGCTTGGTCTAGCCTCAGAGAGTGTGCATTTGATCTATCATACCATTTAGGGGTTGAAATTAAATCAAATCGAACTGAGATTTGAACAACATTTGTAACAGATGGGTGAAGGTAAAAAATAGAAATAATATTATTAACCTCCCAGGAGTGGTGTCCACATATGTGAACACCACATCACATTTTGTGTTGTCTAGACCACAATACTAAATTTTGCTCTACAAGGGCCTGATATCTTCTTCTCAGAAACTACATCAGGTAAAAAGATAATTCTTTGTTTTCACATTCATCAGGTCCCAATCAGCCCAAATAGCAAAGACAAATTAAAAATGCATGCCATGAAAGAGTTCGGGTCTTAGGAGGTTAAAGATAATTTCCAAAAGTCTGTTAGGTTTAGTTTTTCAAAAAGATCCAACTTCATAAATGTAATATGGCACACTTTTGTGCTTTAGATATACTAGGTTACTTTTAGATAACAGGACTATTTTTATTTTTATAAATCCTAGTGAAAATGTAAAGATCAAGAAATTTTATTTTAAAAAGTCTTCTGGTGTCACTGCAACAAGTACATGTGGAAAAAGTTGGAATAAACACAAACATGCACATCAGTTACTGAAATGGGAAGGCAGTTTGAGGATTTCTCTGTGTAAACATCATATGTGCTGTATATTTAATGAAGATTTTGGGCAAGCTAATATTGTCAGAGAACAGTGTGATAATTTTAAGAACTTTAAATGAGCTCTGCATAACCTAGTTTTCTGGGAACTAGTTTTCAGTGATGACATATGGCTGTTGAGTGACTTAGTTTTTCAAAGCACAGAAATCAATGCAACTACTCTATAGTCATTTAGGTTCTTGGGAGCCTTTTTTTGAGATAGGAGTAAATGTAGCCTTTTAAACCTTAGATGGTACACTTGACAGAGTCAAAGACTGAAAATGTCAGTCAAGACCTCTGTTAGCTGATAAACATAATCTGTTAGCAATCTGCCAGGTATTCCATCAGGCCCCCTGGCTTTCTGAACGCTGAAAGCCTCTTGATTGTTTAAGATAAAACGCTGCTTGTTGTCACCTACAAGAAGCAGTGGAAAAGAAAGGGCAGCAGCACTAAGTCTTGTTCACATTTCCACACAGCTTGTTGTAATCTTAAATGTGCCTGAATTTGCATGGGCCTAAAAAGTGTTGAGACTTTCATAAAATCCTATACTTTTATGTTGCAATGGCAAACCAGAGTAGACCATATACTGTATATCTGAGTATCAGTCATGACAACAGAGTAAACAGACACTGTACATGCTGCGTAACTAAGCGAGAGCAATTTGGCTAGCTATTATATAACAGCTATCAGGTTAATCATACCTTCCTTGCTTAACAGCATTTTGACTTGCAAAATAACTTGCCAGTTTTTCCCCATTTAGTTTTTGTCCTGATGAGGAATTTGTGTTAGTCTTTTATGTCTAGAGATGACCATTTGTTTAATTTTAGTGATTGGTTGATTATTATCTATTTCTAATCTAATGTTTGGTAGTGTTACTGTTGATGTTGTAAGTGAAAGAAAGGCATTGAGGCAAGGTGCTCTGGAGCAAACCTGATTATTACGTCCTTTGTAGGAAATTTTAGCCTGTGACTTTTTCTTCACGTAAAAGTCACAGGCTGTTGAAAGAAATCTAGCGAGTCTTGAAAGATCTTATTTTTTAAAGTATGTGAAGATACATCCAGTAAAAAAAAGTGATAATGAATTCAATGAGTTTCATTGCATGAAAAAGTTACCCCTGAGAAGTTACCTACCAGGTAGGCAAACCTGACTGGTAAGAGGAATTGTACAGTTTCCTTAGAATATAATTTTGGTATTCGGAATACATAGTAGTTTTGAAAGTGTTTGTGATGATTTCCATAGTAAGAAAACTGATCTTGCATTAAATGTGACATCAGTGCCTACTCTACACCAGGAGTCTCCAACTCCAGTCCTCGAGAGCTACTCTCCTGCAGCTTTGAGATGCATCCAACACAGCTGAATCAGATGGTTGGATGACCTCTTTAGCATCCCATTGAGTTTGGCAAAGGCCTGATAAGAAGCCATTCATTTGATTTGATTCAGGTGTGTTGAAAGAAGGATGCATCTAAAAGCTGCAGGACAGTAGCTCTCGAGGACTGGAGTTGGAGACACTGCTCCACACAATGTGAAGAAGAAAAAAGTCAGGATTATATACAAAACATTTGGTAACAGCCAAAAAGCCAAAGATGATGAGCCCTAGGCATCCTGTAACCAACAACAGTTTCAGCCAAAATAAATTTTTCTGCTTAATTCAGATGAACCGTTTGTAAATGTAGTGAGAAATTGACATTTCCTTTATGATGTGACTCTGGTCATCCGTCTATGTGTTTAATACATGTGTTTTTAAACAGGGAACAGCGACATTGAACGCTATCAGATGGCCAATAAGAAAATTCCTTTTAAATTTACCAGACCAATAGAAGAATGGCTACAAGAGAAAGGTAATTTGATATCAAACTGATGTGTATCTTATTGTGCTAATGTTAACTGTAACCTAGAGAATAACATGAAAATCTCTGAACATGAACGTGAACCTATACATGTGGCTTAAAAATGAGGTCTAACCAAGGAACTAGATAACTGAATAAATTTGTACAAAAGGAATGTCGCTGAAAGTTATAGAAATACGTAGAGCAGCAATAACTGTGAAAAAGGTTTGTTTTTTTATTTAGCGATTGTGTATACAAACTTGCATCCACAGGGGAGATGTCATCTCCCTACAACTTTTGCACTTGTGCAACCCACATCTGCCTTTCAGCATCTCCACTACGCAGTGAATGGCCATAGTGAGATCAAGCACATCTGATTCATTCCTTACTAATTTATTTTGATTAAATGATGTGCTGTCAATAATCATGGTTCTTTTTATGTTTTGTTGGTAAAATTCATCATGCAGTTTTATGCCACTGTGTGAGAAATCTATGTTTCAGTTTAGTACAATTCAGTTTTAATAGAGGAATACTTTATGTATTATCCTTCGCACTGTCAAGAAAAATTAATTACTTTTTTCATTGTAAGGTGGAATAAACAGCTATATATGTGTAGTGTAATTTTTGAGGTTGGCTACTGTGCACACTGTTGCAGTTTTCTTAGTATTGGGTTCCTTGTTGCATGAGACTTGAAATCATTCTAAAATTCTACATTTAATTCTATAGTTTTTTTTTTAATCTAACTTGCTCTTAACTTACTGAATACCAAATAAGCTATAACTGAACCTAAAAATGTAATTACTGTCAAAACATAACATTTAGAATCATTTAACATTTTACTGGCAACAGACATTGGTGTTTGCATTTTTGTTTTATTCAAAAGGTCCTACCTTTGTTGAAAATATCTTACTCCGGATGTCTTCTCTAGGGCGGCAGTTAACAATTTTCAACACGCAAGCAACAGTGGCAATTGGTGGTAGTGATCGTGGCCGGCCCTTTCAGGGTCAACTCTCGGGCCTTTATTACAATGGCCTTAAGGTGTTGAACATGGCAGCTGAAGGCAACCCAAACATCAAGATTAATGGCAGTGTAAGGTTGGTAGGCGATGTACCTAGTGCGGCAGGTTCAGCAAGGACCACAGCCATGTCTCCAGAGATGACAACTACCTTCATTGAGACTACTACCATGATGTCCACGACAACCACACGGAAACACAGATCTTCCTCAACTGTACAGGTATGCATGTTCTTATGACTATACATACAGGAAACAATAGTCATAAGTGCTTGGACAGCTATACATTTGTTGTTCTTCAACCTTCATGATTTGATGCATTAACATTTGGTTGCACTTTCTATTACGGCTCGATAATAAAGTAGTAATAGTAGGGTAACAAAGCGGAAACAAGAACGTAATAATGTGGTAATTTCTAAGTTATTACCATGCAGTTGCCAAAGTAATAATCACTTAGTATCCAAGTAATATTAGTCTGGTAGCAACAGTGGTAACAGTGAGTAAGATTACATGGAAATTTATGTAATTGGATAATAAGAGCCCAAAAACTGGGGATAATAATTGGGAAATACAGTTCAGTAATGAAGTGGTAATAGTAGAGTAACAAGGAAGAAACAAAAATGTAATTATGTAGTAATTTCTAAGTTATTAACACTAAATTACCCATGGTGGTTTCTGTGTAATAAGCACAAAACAGAGCTGCAAAATGCAAATTGCCTGTTTCCAATTAATTACAAATAAATAACCCATTAAAGCTAACTTAAAGAAGTGTGATTATTACCTGGAAACATCTGTGGTAGTTTCTGTGTAATAAGAAGGAAACAGAGCTGCAAAATGCAAAACTGCCTGTTTCTATTTATTAACATATTAATAACCATGT
Organism: Etia nguti; assembly: GCA_015106755.1. NCBI lineage: Eukaryota > Metazoa > Chordata > Actinopteri > Cichliformes > Cichlidae > Etia > Etia nguti. Next base: position 15,675 of record VUQG01045925.1, read on the forward strand.
AATAACCTTTTAAAACAAACTTAAAGAATAGCAATGACTACGAGGAAACACCTGTGGAAGTCTTTGTGTAATAAGCAGGAATTTAATACCATGGTCATGATAGCTAATTAAAATAAGCATCAGGAAATCTGTAATGAACTGGAAACACTTGTGCAAAATGCTAATAATTCAGTTTAAAAGAATTATTAATTACTTATTAAAGTATAACTAACCGCATCTAGTTCTCAATCCATATTTACAATAATAATGATCAGCTTATTTCATGACAATCTTACTTTTATGCAACCTTACGCGACCATTTCCGCCTTGTTACCCTATTATTACCACTTTATTACCGAACTGTAGGTCCACATTAGTACCTCCAGTTTCTGGGCCCTTATTATCCAATTACATGAAATTCAGCATAATATTACTTAACTGTAACCACTGTTGTTACCATGATATTACTTGGATATTAAGTGGTTCGGTAATTGCATGGTAATAACTTAGAAATTACCACATGATTACGTTCTTGTATATGCCTTGTTACCCTATTATTACCATTTTATTACCAAGCAGTAATAAAGTGGTAATAATAGGGTAACAGGTAAGTGCTACCAACATTTAAAATAAAATAAAATTACTACATTAACGTGTTTTGACTGTTTTAAATTTGAGTCCAGCCACATGATTTATAAAGTCAAGGACATATTCAACCCAACGTTGCTCTGCAATCCTTAACTTGTGTCATAGACTCTACATAAAAGATATAAACGTGGACATTGTGACACCACCCAGTAGACAGTTTTTACTATTACTATCCGTGTGAAATTAGAAAGGAGAAGTAAGGGGTGGATCTGACTGTTAAAACAAGGAAAATTGAATGCTTATTGACTAGTGACTATAGCAGTGTAGTCATGTGTGGCTCCAATAATGACCATAATTTTTAAAAAGTTGGATTCAATATAACTATGAAACAGGCAGTTGAGCACATGATCCACTGTGGCAACTACTAAAATGAGCAGCTGAAGGAAGAATAATTGGAGTGCATAAGGAAAATATTAACTGAGGCCACAGAGCAAGAAAGTCAAAAGCCCGCCTAGTTATTATATAACTAGAAGAAACTGGGGAAAGGATAACAGCCTAACTACTCTTTTCTTGTTGCTCTTACTGCCATGCTTGAGTTTATGTCAGCTAATGCAAATGGAATAGCTGCTGTCTGATATTAAATGTCTTCCACTTTAAAGCCACCTGCATGTATTTATTGTTAGGAACCCTTACATAATATTGGTAGAAATACTATTTTTCAAATGTTTGGATTGGGTTTTACTTATTAGCCAAAAAAAGAAAAGAAAAGAAAAAAACTTAACTCAGGGTTTTATTGCAGAGCCTTTCAGTTGAACTCGGGTCATCTGTACATTACAACATCTCAGGATGATATCCTTAAGGGGTTTAACTGGTCTGAAATGAGGTAACAACCTGGTGCCTTCAAGTTCCACAATGCAGTGCTTAGCACAAGTTATATTGCCCGGCAAGCAGGCAACAGAAAAAAGGTTCAAGTATGGAACCACCAGCTGAGGCCATTCTGTGTATATGTAAGGTATATGACACCCAGAGCCTGCAGAAAGTAAATAACATTTAGCAACTTTGCCTGACCTAACAGCAGAGGACTTTGCATCCAGTGTAGACTTAGCATAACTTCAAAGCATTCAATAGACAGGGCAAACCCTAAAGTCATCAAAACTCCAAATAAATTTGGGAATAGAAAAGAGATTCACAACAACCAAGCATCCACTGCCTGTGTTTTAGACCAAATTTACTATGAAAATGTTGCCAGGAGACAGTGGATGTTTGGAGAACTATGAAAGAGGGTATTTGGATTCGACACCAAAGACCATCTTTAATTAGAATGCCACCAACAAAGTAGTGTAAATAACAGCTGGGCCATGAAAAAAATGATAACAAACTGAAAGCTCTGAAAAACTATGAACCTTGACTTAAGATCATTTGGTCATTGTTGTGCTCCTGAGTTGTGATTGGCATCCACTTTCTAACTTGTTTTAAATATTCTTCTCCTCTCTTTATGCGGCTACTTTGTTTCTTCTGGTGGCTCTTTGCTATTTTGGTATATTTGCTATGGATATTGTGTCTCTGATGACCAACATTCTGGCCCTGAAGCACCAAGAGGACATTGGGTCATCTGCAGAGTGTTCGAGTGATGATGAAGATGAGGAGGAGTGTGAAACTAGCCATACAGGTGGGCTAGGTTAGTTTGCATTTGCTTGCTTTCTATGTGCTGTCACTCATCTGCAATAGAGGATCAAGGTATCCTTAAAGCATCACGCCCCCATGGTCAGTCAAAGTGTATCTTAATAAAACGGCCAAGGTGGTAACAGTAAACAAAGCCCAATTCCTCAGCAATACTTAATCTAAGAAAACTGGGTAATCAAATGTATTTGTACATTCAGAATCTTAATTTAGCACAGTAGTAATTTATCAAGGTCATGAGCTACACTTGCACATGGGGTTATACAAAGTAGTCAACATGGTCACCAATGTACATTCAATTGTTGTCTGCTAAGGGGAAAAATGAGGGTTAGTACATGTCATTACCAATATGCTGAGTTTGTATGATGGTGAACCATGTTCTCTGTACTGATGCTGAAAACTTATAACATCATGTTTGAGTCCATTGCTTCTGCCATTCATTGCTCTATTGATTTTAAGTTTCAAACAGTACATTTGAACAGTTTTTGGTTTTAAATTTTGTGTTCAGCTAAAGTGAGTGTTGTCTAGTTTACATCAATGTATTTTAATTTTTGTTTCTATTTGTGCTTTCCCAGATTTAGAGGCTTGCATTGGTACATGTGCTAGAGAACAGATATCATTGAATTTCTGTGTACAGGTTTTTCTTTTTTTGGGTTACACTTTTGCTTTTAGGTGTACTTGTTATTCTGTCTTTTTTGTACCTAAATATTTAAAATAAATAAATAAATAAATAAAATGTTGTGATAACTTAAGACTTGAATTGAAAGAGTTTGGGAATTTCCATATTTCAGTTTTTGTAGTGGACAGTTAACGGATATATTTTTGCTATGGCACAAAAGAATAGACACACATTTGACAGGTGCATGGTAGATAACTTCTGAAGGTTGTTAGTTTTAATATGATCACAGGAACATCCACCAGGTCACTCAGGAGTTGGGGTAAGTTACATCTTAGCCACACACCAAAAAGTAGTTTCAGAAATGAAAAAGGTGTTGCTTTTCAAATAAAGTTTTTCTGTGATAAGATTTATTGTAACAGTAAACCTGACTCTACCTTTAACACCCAAACAGGTCATCTGGTGGATGTAAATAGGTTGAGGTTCTGTAGCTCATTTACAGCACAACCTTTGATACGAAGGTTGATTTTCACCCAAATAGTAAACGTAATGCCACCAAAGTGGAGCTATGGGTGTAAATTGCATGTTAAAATTTTACAATTCCAAAACAATCGAGATATCTATCAAATCAAAAATACTTGAGGTGATAGTGTGTTATTCTGAAAAGAAACATTTACACCATTTCTTAAGTTCTCTTAAGGGAAATGGATACAGTGTGATTCCTAATCCGGAAAGATAACGTTCATCACACCATATGCCCTTACTGAAGGTCATTCCCAAATTTTTTCAGAGTATGTGAAATATTGTTTTTAAATGGGTTTAAAACTGTCAGGTCTAGGGTGAGATCCATGGGGATTTGTGAAGAAAGAATAAGACAGGGCCCCAGTCATCCAATCATATGTTTACACAGAAATTCACATCATTCTAACCCGGACATCACGTTGACGTTGACAGCTGCATGCTTTGATTTTACTTTTCTTTTGCTCCTTTTTCTAAGTCGATGCTTTTTTTCTGGTTGTTTTGCATTTTTTAAAGTTTTGTTGCCAAGACTTCATTCCCGCCTTTTCGCCAGTTGTCTAAAAATGCATTTTTGTATTTTGGCCTCATCATGTGTGGCATGACGTTTTGGTGGGTGACAACTGTTTCCAGCTGTTAAAAAAAAAAAGAAAAAAGAAAACACACACACATCACATTATTATTTCAAAGCAGCTAAAAGGCAGAAAAAAAGAAACTTTTCTTGCCATCAACTTTTTAATCCTGACATACCAAGTTCCACATGAGACTGATAGCATAACCAGTCTACTGTCCTCCTTTAACTTCCTTTCTAAAGCTGCTTTACATTAGAACATGTGTTGGTGCTGATGGCAAAAAAGGACTTTTTGCCACAAATTCTGCTTTCTTCCACTTTTTTTTATTCTTAAGCGATCATTGTTACCATGGTATAATAAACTCTAAAAAACATTGACCTCAGGAAGATCGTTTCTTGCATGTGTTTTGACTGATACCATGCGCCTGCAATTAGACAAACTTGGTTGTTTTGTTTGCATTTATGTTTATGTTGGAAGCCATTTTTTGTGGTTGCAGCATCATCAATTGTCATCTATCTCACTCAACGCGGTATTTTTTCTTCTTTTTCATTTCTTTTCTTTTTTTTTAGTGTGGCTGTTGTCTGTCTGGTTTGTTTAGAGAATTTATCAAGTGATTCTGTTCTCTGTTGTAAATTTTCCATTTTCCTTTTTTTCTTTCAGTTAATTTCATAAGATGGCAACTAAAAAGGCTTCTTAAATAGTTGTACTGCAAACTATTAGAAACCTTCAGTGAGCAAATAAATGGGTTACATTTTTTCCATGAAAAAGGCCAACAACCAGTAACAAATTTTCTGCTAATCCTTCATTTAAATTCTGTAAGATGCTAGCATCACTCACTAATGAGACAGCATTAGAGACAAACATAAACTTCTGACTCAACGTGTCTAACTAGATAAAATCTGAGAAGCATTTGTTTAGTTTGTGATTTGACGCCAGATTGCAGGATTAGGCTAAAGATGCAACATTTACATTCTGTCATAGGGTTCCTCATTGTTTTTTAGTTTTTACTGAACTTTACAGAATATAATTTCTTAGACTCTTAAGTATTATTAAATAACATTAAAGAAAATATTAAATAGTATTTTTGTACATTTTCATTCTCTACAATGTAAATTAAACACATTTAGGAAAGTTTGGCTCAACAGAAGTCCCCAAAAATACATTGCACTTTAATACAGTACATCCCAGCAAGTCTCGATGGGTTTTACCTTTGGAGACAGTATTTATCAATTTAAACATATCATTTTCTTCTAATGTTTTGATTATCTGGGGGATCTTGGTAGCATCAACCTCGCTTTTAGAAGTCAATAGCTAGTTCTTCATATTTGGGCTCCTTCTCTCTTGCATTTCTTTTATTTGATTCTCACAAAGTTTTGTCAGTTATTACCAGATGAAGTCATCTTTGCCCTATAAACAGAAAAATATCTTTCCTTAGGGTAGCTGTTACAGTATAATATAGCATCTTTGGGAAATTCTCATGGTGTTCAGATAACTGCTATTCTAGTAACTTCACTTTCTTATCCCGTGGCTCCACATAAGTTTTTAGCAACCTATGCAATGGATTTTACCCATAATGTTTTGCCAGGTGTAGCAAAGCTATCCCAGAGCTTTTGATCAGAAGCTTAGAACGTCATCAGTGTTCATCTTCCTTGGATGCTGAGAGTTTGTGTCCAGTTTGACCCAACTGAAAAGATCTGACCAGGTAGACTGTGATTATGGGTTAAGGTGTCTAAGGTGTGATTAAGGGTTTGGGTTACCCAGAGTGATGACGCTGACCTTGTGGAGTTAACATCCAAGAGGCCAAGTGTCCCAACATGCTTGCACGTACGCTTGCAAGTATAGAAGGTTAATGGAGTGGGTTGTCCACTAATTGCACAGCTGCCGGTTCAGTCCTTGCCCCCTCAACATTCAGAAGTGACCTTAAGCAAGAAAGTGGACTCCAAGTTGTTTTTGATGGCAGACAAGCAGTTACATGCAAACTGTTTTGTTATGATTGGCATTTATAAACATATATTATTTACATATTACTATTTATTAATTTATTTAGAAAAGCTCAAAAATTGTCAAAGTTTTGAGAACAATAAGAATTAGAATGTCATTTTATTATATTTTTAATTATATTATTGCCTTATTTTATTCAGTTTAACTAATGATATGTCATTACTATGTAGATATTTTAGCAAATGAACCAGTGTGATAAAAATGAAAGTAACAGGTAAAAGCTAAGACATAAAAATAATAATAATAATTTCCTATTTTAAAGGGTTCATTTTAAGGTAAAGTATTATATATGAAGGAAGGGGTTTAGAGACTATATGCTGGATGTGCAGTCAATTACAAATCACACACATAAAAGTGTTGACCATTTTCCGAAGCGTGACTCATGATAATATATATATTATTATTATTATTATTATTTTACTTCCTACAACCTCTGACATTGTTTATTTAGTTCAGGCTAATCAGAGATTTGCCATCTTATGGAATTCATATCGAATTCAATTTTGACCTACATGGAAAACATGTAGATATAATACTGACTCATATATCAGATGACACTACAGGTTTAAAGCTGGTATCCTTATTTTTTTGCATCATCAAATGAAAATCTTTTATATCCTTATGAGCGGGAGAATTGTAGTGTACCTTACAATTAGATATGTTTAAATGCAGCAATTATTCAATAACAATAGGATGTTTCTGAATGTAAAACTACAGATATGAAAAAGAAAGAATTTCCCTTCTAAATTTTAGGAGTGAAAGACATAAATGTCATCAGATGACATATTACACTATATCATTGTTTATTTTGTACAAATTAAGCCAAAATGCAGAAGCAGTGTGTGTGAAAATGAAGTATTCCTTCAACAGATTGGCTGAAAAAGATGGAAATAAAGGTCTTGCAACTCCACAACCCAGTCTCATTGAAATGCTGTGGCAAGAGATTTATGTATAAACTAATGTCCAAAAACTTCAAAAATTCCTCCATCACAATATGAGAGACTGATGAAGCTGTACAGAAAGTTGTTACTGAAGGTATATATTGTCTTTTCACACACTGCTTCTGAACTTTGCTTAGTTTTTGATAAATAATAGCACAGCATAATATGTCATGTTTTGTTGCTCATCTGACTTTAAATAATTTTAGAATCTGTTGAGGACCATATGATTTACATTTATGTCAGTTTTATTTATATAGGGCTAATTCAGAAGAACAGTGACCTATGATATTAATGTCTTGATATATTAAACCTGAAAACTGAAACATATTGTACTTTCTATTTCACTGTAATTATGTAGATACAGGACAACAAACATCCTGACACTACAAAAACCATATCCCAATTAAAACAAGTGGTACATTGGTTTCTTTCATTAAATAAATAAAGATTTAAACCAAAATTGCAGTCATTAAAATGTTACTATTCTCAGTAGTAACATTTACAGTTTTATGCATTATTAAGCTTTAAAGTCATAATTTCTAGGATTTTTATTTTAAGTCACTAGAAGTAAAACAACTGTAACTGAACCTTTAGCCCACTGATGAAATGATTGCTCTGTTTTTATATTTGTGCCAGTACAATCTGTCTGTCAAAAGCAACACAACTAGAAACAATCAAATATGTTACTGCTAATGCTAATGTAAACCAAAGACTATCTACTGCTGCGTCTTCATCTTGAAAACATTAAAGCATTAAACATTAAAGCAGGGAAACATGAGCTAAATTTTCCTGGAAAAGAGAATACAGTTGACCTCCCCTAAGAGCAAGCACTTGGCAACAGTGGTAAGGAAAAGCTCCCTTTTAACAGGAAGTAACCTCTGGCAGAATCAGGCTCACAGAGGGGCGGCCATCTGCCCCGACTGATTGTGGGTGAGGGGAGGAAGACGGGACAAAAGGCACCCTGTGGAAGAGAGCCAGAGATTAATAATAACTAATGATTAAATGCAAAGTCTTGTATAAACACATAGTGAATAAGAAAGAATTACTAATCCTAACAGTAAAGTGTCTGTCTCCCGAATTCAAACTGAGAGATACTTTCACATAAGAGGGACCTGAAAGCTGAAGGCTCTGCCTCTCATTCTACTTTTAAAGATCCTAGAATCAGCAAGTCAACTTTCACTATGCTCTACAGTTTAAACTCACAGTGAGTGCAGCAAAAAATCGTGATGGAAGAAGACAAGTTATGCATAGTGTTTTGTTCACATATTGATTTACCATGCTCATCAGGTCTGGGTCACAGAGGCACCACTCTAATCAGAGATTTCCAGACCTTACATTCTTGGCCACCACCCCAGCTCTTCTAGGGGGATATCAACATGCTCCCAAGCCGGCTGTCGTAAATAAACTCACCGCCCTATCTTCTCAGTAGAAAATGAATGAAACACCTCAACAAGGAGTCATCCAGGAAGAATGCTAGTCCGATGCCTGGACCACGTCAACTGGCTCTTGCTTTAATGTAAAGGAGCTGTGCTTGCTTGAATGACCACGCCTTTCAACATGCTTCTCGCTCTTCTATAAAAGACCAGATACCCTTTGGAAGAAATTCTTTTCTGCCACATGGGTCCACAGTTACATTCTTTCAGTCACAGCTGGTGGCCATAGGTGAGAGTGTAACATAAATCTGTTCTAAATCAAAAACCGCGCAAAAGCTTGGCTCTCTCTGCACAACTGTCTGCTACAGTGTCCACATAAGCACGGATGCTCTTTCTTCCTTTACACTCCCCCCACCCGTTTTCTCACAAGAACATTTGGAGTGCAAGAACTAAAGATGTTCAGATTTCAGATAATTACTAAGTTTTGACTTGGCAGCAATTTATCCCAAACTGCCACCTTTAGAGAACACCTTTGCAACACGCACAGTCTAATGGATATCAGCTTTATACTTGTCTTTTAAATTCTAATGAAATGCATTCCACATTTAATAAAACATTATTAATGTATGTTTTATGTTTTAATTGTTTCTGTTTCTCCCACTGCTATTAGTTCAACGTGAGCTGTGTCCCAATTGCATACTATATATACCTATTTGCTTTGGTGATGGGAGGGGGTGGGGCTCTTGGGATTGTTTAAAAAGTGAAAAAATGGTCATGTGAGTTTGCATCCTGCATACATTGGATGTTGAGCATAATCCCACCAGAACGGACATTGGGGAACTGCTAATGGCTTTCCAAAGTTGCCGTTTGGCTGTTGTCTGTGCGCAACCTTGCAGCACACGTTTCTTTTCAGTGTAAACTCCTATTTAAACTTAACTGGTTGTGAGATTGGGACACAGTGTCTGTCTCCTGTTCTTCTAACATCGGTCAGTCCTACCTGCGCCCAGTTTGCTGTGTCGTTTCTTTTCTACTTTCCCTAAATGCAACTTACTTTAAGCATGCATCAACATCCTGCAGTACAACTAAAACAAAACCAAAGGAGAGTTCTAATAACAACCCATTTTCAGCCAGTACCATCTCTCTCTGATGTACACCCAGACTGCACGGCCGGTTCATGTTTAAAAACTAACATTACAAATAGATTTGTCATCAAGAAACACACGAGAGAGGAGCCCGTCGTCCAGTCGAGCACCTTTCTCAGCAGTGTCTGTTTTCTATTGTGTGCATCTGGTTGTAGTGTGTGCAAAATTTTAAATGGCTTCGTTCTTCCATCTTAACATTTTTCATTTGATAGTTTTTAACTGGTCATATTTTTGGTAGTTTATCCAATTGGTTTTGAATATGTTTTTGGCTTTACAAGTCTGTTTTCTATTCTTTTATGGTTTTTCTTTTTTTAAATCAGATAATACTTAAATTACTATTTTGTGAACAATTTTCATATAATTTAACTTTTTGGGCTTTGGAACTCCTTCACAGCGACTAGCTTGTGTGTTTTACTTTCAACACTATGCTCTCCTAAGTCATGACGAAAGCAACATTCAAAAGATCACAGAAAAGTCCGACTTGTTTGAACGTATTCAGAAACTCACAAATTAGTAGGTGAAGCAGTTCCACATCCACTTGTCACATTTCTTCCATTTTTCAGATTTTTTCAATCTTTTTTCAAAAAAAAGAGGGAAAAAAAGAAAGAAAGAATATTTTGACTGTAATGAAACAAACAAACAAACAAACGAATGAATTGCATGGCTAAGAAGTTGCAGTTTAGGGTTTGTGAGACATGTCAGTGTTAGAGTTCTTCTGTTCTTTTCTGTAGATGGGCATGTATATTGCTCATTGTTTGTATATCCCCATCCCTTCCTTACAGCCAAAAGCTCTAATGCCGCCCGACCGCTTCGTACTGCCTTTACATGGACATGGCAACTGACTTACACTGTCACCCTCATCATCCTCATTTCCTATGTAATATGTTCGTAGGTCCCAATCCCTCATCACCTTTTCCCTTGTCTTTAGAGATTTTACAATATAAAGTCATCCATCCATTCTAAAGAACATATGTCAAATTAAGCAAAAACTATAACATGAATAGATTTTAGGTGTCATTGAAGTCTCTTGCAATGAAAAAAAGATACACAGATTTTTTTTGTACAAAACAACTTATTTACCAGGAAAAAACAAAACATAAAAAACAGTATTATGGTGTTTATTTTTTATGTTATGTGGTGTGGTTGTATGTGTTGTTGCCTCCCTGTACCGTCACGTTTTAAGATAGAACACAATCTACAATGGATAAAAATGACCTTTAACAGTACCAAGTGGCTATCCAACAGTCTTACCCAACTTTTCCTTTGTAAATTCTTTTCCTCATGCCTAACTCATGTGGGCAATTTGTTGATGTAAGTTGACGATATTCAGTCTGTATGTTTTCTCCTTGCACTGATTTTCAAAGATGCAGTTTGCAAAATGTGAGACTTTTCCCAATGTTTCATTTTAGGTATGTCAGACTAACGGCAAGGTGACATTTTACATTAATATACTCGGAATTAGCTGCTTTCTGCCATCCGTATTAGTAGCTTACTGGCTCTCTCTTAGCCATTTTAAAGAGTTTATTCATTTCTTATTCTGCATTACGGTATCGATCAGCTGTTATGCCGGCACTTTCTCTCAAAAACCTTTGGAGTTAGGGATATAAGTGAATTAAACTATGACAATAGCTTTTATATATATCATACAGGTGTGAATGGTGTATGTTCCAGAAAGCGATACTGGATTGTTATTTAGATGCCCCTACCAACACGAATGGTGTTGATGGTGTCCTGTAAACACACACATACACACAAACACACACACACACACACACGCTCTTAGTCTAATTGACTTAACACATGAAAGGACTGCCTTTCATGTGTTAACCGTTTAGGCTCACACCAGTTTGATGTTTGATGAAATAAGGCCCTTGAGATGTCTTAAACAAAAAGTAAAAAGCCTGTTTTGAAAATGTGGAGTGGAAAGTGTTCAAAAGTAAAATGTTTCAGAGAAATAAATACTCAAGTACAGTAACAAAATTGTATACTTTATTACTTCTCACCTCTGGATAAAGGCATTTCCCTTTTTCGTTAATATCCTAGCAGCTGTTGAATACTTTCATGCAGAATAAGCATTAATAAATTTAAAATGACTTTTAAAATGCAGGTATTATACTACTACTCATCCAAAGACACAACTGATTAGTGGTGAATATGTATATGTAATATGTATATGGTAGTAACACTTTGTAGAAACTAATGATCTTAAGGACAGGTTTTGGTTTTAAAATCTTGCAAACTGCATCTCTTAATAAGCCAGGTATATGTTTTATAGAAATGATCATCTTAAATTTTGTGCTCGTGGATGTTGTGTTTGTGATTGTTTGTGAGTTGCATACTTGTTGCTTTTAGTTGACATCTAATTTGGTATGTGCATCAACAACTGTATACAGGTGCTCTACTGCATGGACACTTGTTATGTCAGTGTAACAGTCGCATTTTGAATGGTTACTCCGACTGTTGCCAGCTTGAGATTACAGACCTATGATAAGTACATAACACTCTTTTATACAAAATGTAAAATATTATCAGTACTATTTTTGTACAAATTCAATTCTGCAAATGTTGGGATACTGTATAAAATGTAACTACAAACAGAACGCAATGATTTGCAAAACTCAGAAATCTGTATTTTATTCACAAGAGAAGAAGATGGAAAACAACAACAATGAAAAACAAACAAAAAACACATATTGTTTAAATGGGCATTTTCCTTCTTTCAGCTGCTCTCTTAAGGGGTTTCCACAGGGGATCATATCACACAGCCTCCATTTCACTCTGTCGACAGCATCCTCCTCTGTGACATTTCCTTCACTACATCCATGAATCTTCTCTGTGGTCTTCCTCTTTTCCTTCTGCCTGGCAGATCTTTATTTGATAACCTTATCCTATATATCCACTAACTCTCCTCTCTGCCTATGTCCAAACCATTTCAGCCTTGAATCTCTAACTCCGTCTCCAAACCACATAGATGTCACTCTGATGTACTCATTTTTACTTTTGCCCTCTCAGTGAAAATCTTAACACATAAAGCTCCACCAACTCCAGCTTCACTTCCTGTCTTTTTGGAAGTGTCATCATTTCCAAACCATGCATCATGGGAGGTCTCACTGCCATCTTCTAAATCTTCCATTTCACGTTTGCTGTTATTCTTCTGTCACAAATCACCTGTGACACTTTTCTCCACTCTGCTTGCACTCTCATCGTCACCTCTCTTGTGCACTGTCCATTTTGTTTAAACGGGCATTTTCCTTCTTCTTTCAGCTGCTCTGTACCTAATACTAACACCTCAGATTAGTTTAAATACCTCAGGTCTGCTCACTGATCCTCACCCCACTTTGTAGCCAAGCTTCATCAACTCTTTCCCACATCTTCATGGTATGGGTCATCAGCCTTCACCCTCTATAGTTACTATAGCTCTGCACATCATCCCGTTTCTTGAAAATTGGTACCAATAGACTTCTCCATTTCTCAGGTATCGTCACATCTCCCAGATTGTGTTAAAAATCTGGTTAAAGTGTCCACTGCCATTTTACTGTTTTATCAAAAATATGAGCTCATTTTTGATTCAATGGCAGTAACATGTCTCAGAAAAGTTGGGATCGGGGATACAAGGCTGAAAGTAAGTAGTACTAGAAACAGCTAAAGGAATATTTTGTAACTAATATGTTAAATGACAACAGGCCAGTAACGTTACTGGGTATAAAAAGAGCATCTTTGGCAGCGTTTCTCAGAAGAAAAGATACTACACCATGTCAAACATGCACAGTGTGGTTTGTCATTGACTTTTTGAAATAAGCAAGACCTTTCCTGTAATACATATTGCCTGGTTGATGCCATACATTGCTCTAGAACCTGTTTACAGTCGAGTGACCCATACTCATGCCCCCCTGCACAATCACAAATGCTGGCTTTTAGCTGTGCTTGATAACAAGCGAGATGGCCTCTCTCTCCAAACAGAACTGTTACTTGGTCAGGCCAGAGCACAGTTTTCCACTTTGCATTTATTTCAAATAAGTGTGGACCCAAGACACTCATTTACATAGTCAAGTTTTAACTTGTAGTTAACTTTTCCAATCTTGAAATGTGCACAGTGCATCAAATTCAATGTGGATATTCTAATATACTATAAATAATTTGCAAATCATTGTATTGTGTTTTTATTTAGATTTTTCGGGCTTTCCCAATGTTTTTCTGGAAGAAATATGGTTGCATCATATGTTTTATCAAAATTATTTTTGCTGCATGTGCGATAAAATGATTTTGGCTTGATATATCAGTTTACCTTACTTTCTTAAAGAAAAAACTATATCTTATTACACTACTCTGCTAGATATAACTTAAGTAATTTACATTCAGCACAGTTTAGCATGACAAAATGTAATGGATTACATCTGAGGACCGGACAGTTTGTTAAATTTGGTTAGTAAGTGAAAGGTTGCTGGATCATTTGTCTCCAGAGACATGATTCCCCTTTGGGGACGCATCGTTAACAATATCTCCTATGTATATACATCAAACATGCACACAGCACACAGCACCTACCTGCTCTTGTGACAAAAATAACTTGTTCTTCTTCTTCAGTTTGTTAAACAAAGAGAATGAAAGATGAGAAAACTTTGCTTAAGCTTTAAAAGTCCTGCATTTTTACTTCCTTTGGAATTTAAAGCAGGATTCAAAGATAAATGTGCATCATTTCCAACTGATTCATTAGAAACCGATATGCCAAGTCATGATCATTGATTTGAAATGAGGTGTTGTGAGTCCAGATGTGTCATATGCATTGCATATTTAATAAAACCTTGCCCTCTAACGTGTCTACATGTGTGTCTCCAACCCCAGGAGATGAGTTAGTCGTCAAAATACTTGAGGATCCATTAGTGCACCCCTCTGTAGCTCCTTGTACACCCTTCATTCCCACTCCCTCAACCCACCACCCACTCCTCACCATTTTTGAGACCACCAAAGAGTCCCTGTCCAAGGCCACTGAGGCGGGGCTACCTTGCTTGTCGGACCGAGGCAGCGATGATTGTGATGATGATGGCTTGGTGATATCGGGGTATGGCTCTGGGAAAGCGTTCAAGTCTAAGCTGCCACCCTACTGATGATGAAGATTTTTACTCAACCTTCTTCTTGGTAACAGATAAGACCTTGTCCACGTCAGGCTTTCAAGGTGACTACAAAGCAAATGCACCCAAGACTTTTATACGTAACAAACCTTCCATCTCCAGACGCAGTAGGACTACCACTATCGCCATAGCACGAACCGCCGACCAGAGCCGCACCACCACCACCTCTGCCTCCACCGCAACCCTCCAAACAGCCAGCTGGCAAAACGAATAACCGCGAGCTAAAACCCCGGCCCGACCTAGCGTTGCTTCCATTGCCCACATCCTTTGAGGTAGACAGCACCAAGCTGAGGGGCCCATTAATAACCTCCCCAATGTTCCGTAATATACCCACAGCACTTCCCACAGAGCCAGGCGTCAGGCGAGTTCCAGGGCCCTCGGAAGTGGTCCGCGAATCTAGCAGCACCACCGGGATGGTCATCGGAATAGTGGCGGCCGCTGCCCTGTGCATCCTCATCCTTCTATATGCCATGTATAAGTACAGGAACAGGGATGAAGGCTCCTACCAGGTGGACGAGAGCAGGAACTACATAACCAACTCGGCTGTGCAGAGCAATGGCGCTGTCGTGAAGGACAAACAGCAAAGCTTGAAAGGCAGCAACAAGAGACAGAAAAATAAGGATAAGGAATATTATGTGTGACTGTGAGACTTTCGTATACACGAGAGAGCGAAGAAAGAGAGCACTAAAAGAACATTCACTTATCAGTTTCCTCGTGAGGAGCTATGACAAATGATGGTATAATATGGAACTTGAAATTCTTATACTGTGCTGAGTAGTTGAACTGGTGATATGTACTGTAACATAAAGCACACTTACTATTAAGCAAAAGCTTAATGACAAGGTTAAATAGCAACTTTAGAGACCTTACTCTTCTATCTGGTCAGAGACATTATCGGTAGAGAAATATTTCACAGCATCATTCTCCTAAGTGACTTTTAGAGCTACGTGATCCTTGGCATTAAACAATTTTTTGTGAAATTGTTAATTACGAAAGGCTCATAAAATTACACGTTTTCAGCATGTAAACAACATAGTGCTTAACAAGAGGGGGTCAGGCACACAATCGTTGTAAAAATAAAGGACTCTTGTATCAAAATATTACAAATTTTTATGGTTTATAAATAAGTGCTGTGTCTTAACTATTTTTGCTCCAAGCAAAAGAGAAACCAACAAAAGAACAGCAAGAAAAGAAAACTATTTCTGTGTATAAAGTAATGGAAAGGGCAAACCTCATAGCATCTGTTTGCCCCGGCATCGAACTGACCACAATTATTCTCATTGTCTGGCTGACACAGTGACTTGCTTTGTGGAGAGAACTTGCCAGTTCTCTCGGTAAGAAACACGTGATTGTAAAATGCATGCCATCCTGATTCATATGGTATAGCACACGTCCAGTATGCAGTGTTCGACTTGGACCACGTTCTCTTTAATGCAAAAGCCAAAAGTTCATCATTAGATTGGGACTTGCCCTTTTCTGAGCCCCTGAAAAATGTCAACTGCTGAAAAATCTGCAAAAGAAAAAGGTCTAATATCGACGCATAGCTAGTGGTGGTCTTCTCTCTTTGCAAAATTGTGTGTTGGTTCATTGCGTATCATTCTCTTTTTTATGGAGGTGTCAGGAAGAAGACAAATGCAGTACTACAACACTGTTAACAAATGTGTATACAGAAATAAATCTAATGTTGAAAGTGTGAATTCTATCTGCTATCGCAGTCAACTGTGTCAAAAAAGAAGAAATTTGTTTACATATTTTATTACATGCTATCTGTTGTACTTTGTAGGTAGTAAATTGTACATATACCATGACAGTTGTAATTTTTAGTACCACTATTGTACAGACTAAACACATGGTTTATCAACAGATTTCATGAGAAATTTATTAACTGTTAATTTACATGGAGAAAGACTCTAACCAGAATGTGACGAATCATATTGATATTCATGAAGAATAAAAATGTATTGTTAGCCTAGAAATCTAAAAAGAGATGTTTCTAAAGTTGCATGAATATTTAATTACTTGGAGTTGTCCGACAAATACAACGTGCCCTTTCTTCTGTACCACGACTTTCTTGTTCTGGGTGACAGTACTGATACGTTTAGTTTCATTTTGGTTTTAAGTTTTTGGAGAGAACACAGTCAGATTTATGACAAAGAGACAACAAAAGGATGGGCCTTTAAAGTTTGTAAAGAGACAAATTCTGTGGGACCATTAATCATTGCTTAAATCATAAATTGTCCTTTTATGTTTCCATTACCTGTCATTGTCATTAAGTCACTAGGTGCAGTCTTTTTCTTAGAAATCACATTTTTGTTACAATTGTTACTTTTCATAACCTTTTTTCATCGGTTTGATAACAAATAAAACTTTCTTTTCTTCAGACGTTATACTGTACTCGTTGGGTAAATATAGCTAATCTTCACTAAAATACTATACCATTTTGACATTTACCCCAAATCTCATCACAGAATCATGCATACTATGTCATAGACAAAAACGGTTTGAAAGCTATAAAACCTTGAATTTTCAGCTTTTCTCCTCAACTGAAAGCCGAAGGCTCTGCCTCCCATTCTACTTTTAAATATCCCAGGAACCACAAGTAAACTGTTCCATTGGGGTAAAACAGTTCTATTTCTCTTAGATAAGACCTGGTATGGATGATATACACTCTCTCTTTCTAGTCCCTGTCAGTACTCTTGCTGCAGCATTTTGGATTAACTGAAGGCTTTTCAGGGAGTTTTTAGGACATCCTGATAATAATGAATTACAGTAGTCCAGCCTGGAAGTAATAAATGCATGAACTAGTTTTTCAGCGTCACTCTGAGACAGGATATTTCTAATTTTAGAGATGTTGCACAAATGGAAGAAAGCAGTCTTACATATTTGTTTAATATGTGCATTGAAGGACATATCCTGGTCAAAAATGACTCCAAGGTTCCTCACAGTGTTACTGGAGGCCAAGGTAATGCCATCCAGAGTAAGAATCTGGTTAGATACCATATTTGTAACAGTACAATAACCTTGAACTTGAACTCATGTGTGTCATTTGGCTTCATGGATAGATAAAGTTGGGTGTCACCTGCATAGCAGTGAAAATGTAAGCACAGAGATGAGTCCACCGTCAATAAGGATTTAACATTCTCCAGATGAATGGGAAATTAGAACTGAGACCGAGGTTGTGAAAGTGGCCTTGGAAAATAAGGAGACAACTCAGATGCTGGTGTATGGTTGATTGGTACATAAATCTAAACTGTACCATTATATTAAAACCAAAATAGAAAATTTTGTCTTTGTAATTGAAAAAAATGAACATGGACAGATTATCAATGCAGGGGCCTTGGTCACAAACTTGCCACAGCCCCTCCTACCTATTCAGAGGAAGTAGGGCACATGCTGTCCATAACCTAAGCACAGACCTTGGCTGCACAATAAGAGGACTGCCTAAGACCAGTGGAGATATATGCATTTCTTTTGGCTATGTAAAGCCCAGGTGAAGTCAGTCAGTTTACTTTTTGAGAGTCACACTTTCAGTGCTGTTTTTGACAATCGTATGTGAAACCCTGCCTTTGTACCTTTTTTCTGTAATTTTCTTTATTTGACAAGGATTCTATCTTTAATTTTTTTATTAGCTAAAATTAACACCTTTTGGTTACCTCTAAAAAAAACCCCACAGTTTAACTGATCATTAGTGATGACACTAAACCTTTAACTACATGCTTACCAAATAATTTTTGTGGTTCTCCTCTGAAAAAATTATAATTATCAGTATAGGCCCCAGGAGACCATGAGACAGGTACACAGTACAATATCGACATGTTGTAGACATATGAGCCTGTAGACAATTACAACCCAGTAAGTCTCAAGGCGGGCCCGCTAAAGGTGATCAGCCCTTGATGTGCTGGCCAACCCATACTCAACTGTGGCTTTAGGTTGAATTTTATTCAGCACACAGAATACTCCATGTTTATTATTTCATGGTGTCTTCAGTGTTGCAGGTTAATCACTATTTTGAGGGTGAATCTTCTTGGAGATATCGTTAGAGAATAGGTCACTTATTTTTAACTTACCATTTTACCTGTTTAATCTTAATATTGGGCATGCGGTGCAGCATGGGGTAAAAATCCGTCACATTTATTAAGTCATAATAACTTTTTTGTGAGATTAAGCAGAATTTTGTGTACACGCTATGATCAGTTGACTTTTGCTGCTACTCCCGTTTTCACTGCACTTTGTGGATTCAAGCAAGTGAATTCAACAAGATGTAACCAGATGTTACATGAGCTGTATGACTGATTTCCAAAAGTATAAAGGTAGTACCAAAGGTAACATTTGGATCATCTGGGTCATCACCTTAAGTGTAAATTGATTGCCACAGACTGCTCCTGCACCAGTCCCAACATAGTACATCGCTGTAAATTTCACCACAGTAATGCAAACTAACCACTTTAGCTTGCAGTAAATGTCCTGTCCTGTCTTTCTTCATCTCTCACTGTTGCACGTTATTTTTTTTCTCCAGCAGTGCTAAACATTGGCTAACAGATACTTTTTGTGCCAAACAGTTTGTGAGATTGGCTGCATTTGTTGAGATGTTTGAAAAGTTACATTTGAAATTACCTGAAACTTTAAAAAATGTTACTTTGCTTATGTTTATTCCTATTTTGTAGTACTAGCTAAATGCTGAAATACTCCAACTTCAACTTTATTTACAGAAGAAGAACAAAGGGTGTATTGGAAGCGTAAGCTAGCTTTGGGATCTCATTACTTCCTTATTTACAGAGGATGTATCTCAATGCTGTCACTGGAAGGACTGCTAAGTTGCAGCACATGAAAAATTAATTCGATAGTAGTATGCATTAACCTGCCTATCAGATTTAATTGCTCATTAACTGAAGGTGTTGGAAGGCTGTTTCAGATTGTGCCGGTCCACTTTAACCTCTACTTTTATAGAAATACAACATGCTTATCATGGTCAACATGATAAGAGAAACCTAAGGTGTTTCTAAATCATTGCTATACTTGAGGCCTTCATCGGCTTCCTTTACTATAAATGAAGAACTTGAGGTTGAGGTCCAGGGATGGGTACTTGAGAGGGAGAGGACTGTCAGTGGGCAGGTACTAATCCAGTGAAGGATAAGAGGTTGCCTGCTCACTCTACAGCCTGTCCAAAGTATAGTAGTAGTATATACTAAAGTGAGACGGCTAGCTGCAAGGACAACAGGGACGGGGTCTAGCAGTGAACAGAATTGCCATGGGACAAGGCAGGTAAGTTTAATAGTCAACCAGAGACCAGATGACAAACAAGCAGAACATATGAAGGCATCAAACAAGTGGAGCCGATTTACCACCATGGTGGAGGAAACAATCTACGGAGAATCGCTGCCACAGCCAGTCCTTTAACACTTAAGACTTGATGGAGCTACAAAGAGTTGGTACAACAAAAGTTAGCTATCCTCTTTGGCTGAACAAGGACGTCATTTTTCACCTGGAAACCAAACATTGCTTCTGATAAAAACTTGGTGGATTTGATGGATTGTACAAGACCACAGTAGGTCGAGATGCTTCAAACATCCTTGTCAAAGATGGCTTTGTGTTGTGATCAATAGAATACGTATAGAAACATAGGTTAAATGTGAGCAAAGACTGACAGAATTTAGCACAGGACAAAAGTCAGAGACATTACCTGACCAACACAACAATCTGATGATGACTGAGAGGTTGTTTCAGCCTTAATTATCTGGCACAACGACCCAATGAGGAGCAGGTGAGTTAATCAGCTGATTTTTGACGGGTGAGTAACTAATAAGGATGTGGGAACATTTGTAAACAAACACGCGTGCAAAAAGACAGACGGCAGAAAGAGAAGAGGGAGAAAAAGCAAGCCAGCAAATGAAGACCCGGGACCATGAAAGCCTTAATCTGACAGCATCATTAAAAAGAATTTTAGATTTTCTTTCTGATTTTTTTTTGTACAAATTGTTTGAAAACTAAACTAAACTAAATGTGTCCTGACCATCACTGAAGAAGCACCTACTCAACTCACAGCCTCTTTTCAGGCTCAAGTATATAATCATTATATATTCATTTGGACTTCTATGACATTATATGTAAGCTATGCCAGAATATTTGAGTCACTACAGATACAATGAAATGAGAAAAGAAAATAAGGAGCTCGGAGGGGGATGCTATTTCATAGTACTGAATACGTAATTGAGTGCAAGCCGAACAAATAAGATCGTTAACATTTTATTTCATTTTATTCAGCCAGGATGTGCTTTAATAGATGTGTGTGTACACACAGAAGATTGTTGTAAGCAGTCAGTCTTTACTGCAGGTTTTGTCACATGCCTAGAGCCCAGTCATGTACTTTGAAGTCTTTGACATTTATCTAAACATGCTAACAACATTCTTAAAAGGCCCAAACAATGTGTGCTTGTCACGTTGGTATGTCCACCATACAAACTTTGAGTAAATCAAGAGCAGAAACAATCGAATTCCTAATTCTTGACACCTGGTTGTGCTCATCTATGGCTGTAAAACATTCTTTATAAGAAATAAAATTATAGTGTCAAATGGTGGCTGGATGGTGAAGTGACAAAGATTAAAAAATGTTCTTATCAAACAAAACCAAACAAAAAAAAAACAACCAGTTTTGTAAATGACCCCATTTGACCTCACGGTGTCAGTGTTGTAACAGAAAGACAATACCTGACCTAAAACACCAGAACTGCATTATATGGTGGAGCAGCTGTTAATAACAGGTTTATATGAAAGCATGTCTTATAATTATTATTGTAGGCTGTTGACGACAGCTGTAAAAATGAAGATGTACTTTTGATGTTGAGAAGGACTCATTATCATCAGAAGAGAATATTATAGGTTGATTTGCACACAGTGTTTTGAACACAGAAGAACGTGGATTAACGACTTCTCAAGATTGTGCTTTAATAGTTCAGATGAGTGGCTGCAAGATTTCACCTCATTTTTCCAACCTTTTGCATGTTACCAACATATCACACATCTACTTTTTAGTTTTAGTAAAGTTTGCTAAGATTCCTTAATAAATTAAGAAATAGCACTTGTAAGTTTGAAAAACATCGCCTCTGTCTAACAACTTTCATGGAGTTTGGACTTTTTAAATGGCTCCTGCATGGTTATTTATCTGCGTGGTTGCACATAGCCAAAATATTTGGTAGTTGCACAGTACGAGTTCATAGTTCATATTTATTTTTTGAGAGTAAAAAAAAAATGTCCCACTGAAAAAAACATTATAAAATGGATGTCCTTTCTGGATTTCTGGAAAAGGAGAACTTCAATCCATCCCTGTGACACACTGGCGACCTGTCCAGGGTAAAGTTGCCTTAAGACAGCTGGGATAGGAAAAGAATAGATGGATGGATGGATCTTCAATCCCTGGATGTAAACTACTCTATTTTTTTTTAAGTTTTGCAGTAAACACATTATACTGTTTATTTGAAATGCTGAAGTAATGGACATTTTCTTTGGCACTGGGTGCAGAGACAACATATAAAAAAATTCCACAAGAACACATTCATGTTTATTTTCCACTTATTTTTCCTTTGACATATAAAAATATACATTACACTTAAAACAATGGCAAAGTACAGTAAAGAGAATAGAAAATAGAGCTATTGATATCAGTCATTGAGACATTAGCAAACTGACAATGAAAACAGATGCTTTGTATCTGCGTCATGTTGACCAGGTGCTGTTCTCTATCCAACCAGAGACTGAGCTGTGGACTCTTTCGTCAAAGGTTTTCATTTGCACACCTTTGTCACTGTGACCAGAACAAATCATCTGTTCGAAG
The DNA here is from genome assembly GCA_015106755.1 of Etia nguti. Classification (NCBI taxonomy): domain Eukaryota; kingdom Metazoa; phylum Chordata; class Actinopteri; order Cichliformes; family Cichlidae; genus Etia; species Etia nguti. Next base: position 38,040 of record VUQG01045925.1, read on the forward strand.
GAGCTTTCATTTGAAAAGAATCACCTTGACATGTTCCATACAGATTTATAATCACCCATAACCTCACAGTTACTGAACTTCAGCTGTTCATATTTTGAGAATATGGTTTCATGTTCAAAATTCTAAATGATATGAATCTGAAATTACATCTACATTTAGCTGTTAAATATGCATTTAAAAATGAAATCTTCTTCACAAGACACGAGAAAGAGAGAGAGCTCTATGTAGGATCCTGAGATCTGACGCTAAAACAAAACTGAACGACACACCAAAACATTCTTATGCCAATGTGAAGAAATTGTATTTTATCAATGAATATTTGAAAAGATGTTAATTAAAAAACAAAAACAAAACAGAGCTCTTCTGTTAGTTAGGGGGTGTACTTTTGACCGAAGGTGCAGATCACTTGATAGTTCATGAACAAAGCTTAAGTGACTCTGAAAAAAGCCACACATACCTAAAAGCTCCCAGTGCATCTCACCTGTTGTCAGAGTAATAGCTAGATAACAGTCATTTTAACCACATTTGTAATGTGCTAAAAGTCTGATGCATTTCCATTAATACTGTCAGTTATTTATTTTAACTTCAAATGAAATGCTCAACCAAAAGTTGATCACCCTTTTAGGCCTTTTGCTCAGAGTGTGCAAAGGAAGTGACATAGATGAAACAATAGGTTTATTAACATCCACCAAGTCACCAGTGACAAGTATAGGGCTAGGGTTAGGTTTACTAGTGACACTTTATTGAACTGTTCATCTTTATTGCATATCTAAATGGATATCTTATAATAGAGAGCCTAAAGCAAAGACTTGGATTGAAAGGTAATAACTTCCAGTTAAATGTGAAATTGTGAATGCTTAGCATGTAGCTAGATGCAACCTAACCTTAACCCAAAGTAGCTTACTCATGACCTTGCCTAAGAGTTTAACCAAACTATCACTTTACAAGACTTGACCAAACCATTGAACATTCAGTACACAACATTCAGAACTCAAGATACAAGTTTCATTTATTGACAACAAATTTTGCACTTGGTAATACCCATCATCCACCCTGAGCATCTGCCTAGAATTTTCCATGCAGTACCAGCCCATGGAACTTCCTGGAAAAAGATCTGGTCATAAAGTCAACAAAAGTGCTTCTTCCTATGCAAACCATGCAAATCGACTGTAAATGTGATTTTTACTAGGGCTGGTTTACTTCAGTCTCTGTCTACATGCAAAGTACACGTGCAGTTGTGATCATATGCTTTTAACCATAATCTGTGTACTTATTCACTGTGCCTACACAACATATTTTGGATTGTGTTCAATGCTCATGATCAAACTAGATTTACTAGATTTAATGTGGCTGTTTCACACTGACCCTTAAGTGAGAACAGATCCTTCCAAAGGAATCTCAAGTTTTTGAAAGCAGTTGACTCACAGTCTTCTAGAGATTCAGTCTCAATAAACACATTCATCAGGCAAGATGTAATAACATTTTTACCAAACTAAGAAATACTAAAACTAAGCATCTTTCCTCTCTGTATGTAGCTGGAATAACATTATCCCAACTACTCCTGTTGTTGTTTAACTGCTCTTGTCAGCCGTCTGGAGACGGGAGGGTCGCATGTCTGACCTGCTGACTCTAAGTAATTCTGACAAAATCTGAAATAAATACGTATGTTTATGCACAATTTTTGTATGCAAAAGACTTGACTTTAGTTCAGGAGGTAAGGCTTGAGGTGAGGAGGATGAGGTTGACTTTATTAAGATGCTGGTTGAGTTGTCTCTTGTCTTCGTCTTTTTTCCCCCTTTTTTGGTAAAAGGGACCCCTTCGTTTGAAATTTTGGAAGATCATACATACAGCTTTATGGTAAAGAATACCATCATAACACATTCTTGCAAAACCAAATAATCTCTGTTTTCAAAATTTTAAAAAGGCACTTTTAGTCCTCCTACCGTCTACCATAACTCTGTTCCAGCCACTGGCGCACATCCTTCAGATTGTAAAAAAATGGCCCTTTGCCGCCCAGATAGGCAATCTTTTTTTGTTGCACTATACACACCCGTTCGTTGGACACACCGTAAGCCACATTAGCATTGTTGTCCATGCAGTCAGCGACTAGTTGACACTGTGGCGGCAAAGAAAAGTGCTCAGTGAGTTTACGTGCCGCTCCCATCCTTTCCTCCAGGTTCTGGTGTTTCCGGAAACTGAAAGAGCAAGAACCCATGGGAGGGGCCACCCAGCCATCAGATGGATGAGCCTCGTCAATGTACACTAACAGGAAATCAGCCACATCGCTGAAGTCTTCCACTAACTGCCGGAAAGCTGGCAGGTGGCTGATGAAGGGGGGTCAGGTGGCTGAGCCAAAGTTGACCACCAGGGGGCGATCTGATGACTCAAAATCCAGAAGTCTGCACTCACCCCCATTTTGGATTCTGATGGTGCTGCTCCACCGAGGGCCATCAGGCACCTTCACCACTTTGGAATTGGGTGCCTCACAGCCAAGTTTCACCTAAAGAGGTAAAATAGAGATGAACACTTAATGTAGACTGTGTGCACATGAAGAAAAATAAGAACTGGGATTTGTATTTATGCTTTTTTTGGCATGAATATTTATATACTGGGCCTGGTATAGTTTAACTGGTGCTATTGCAAAGCATCTGGCATTGTGCTGGAATTTCAGTATGGGGTTGTTTAAGATTTGACCATATGTTATAATTATTTCCACAACATATATTATATATATTGTTATACATTTATGTCATATAGTAACAATATTATTTTGCATGTTTAGAGGCGTAGTTTTTCCCCAGTTTTATATTAATCCAGTATTCAAACATTTTTACATACAATAAAAAAAAGTCCTCCATTCTGACCTTTCTAATTGAAGACCTAAAGTCCAAAAATATTTAAATATCCGTCAATATTTGAAAAAATGTAATTCAAGTAAGTTTTAGATATACAGCGCCAAAACACAACAACAGTCACCTGAAAGTGCTTTATACTTTAAGGTAAAGAGCCTACAATAATACAGAGTGCTTTATAGAGGTGAGCATAGGCCTATTGCAGTGTAACTAAGTGAGGGTTCAGGGTGATCCACTATCTATAAGCTTTAAGCTTTTAAGCCTAATCTTAAAAGTTGAGAGGGTTTCACCATGTCTTTATACACCACTTTGTATACAATCATTAGCGTGTCTTTGTCCTGTCCTCCTCACCTGACACCCAACTAGTTATGGCAGATGGCTGCCAGAGCCTGGCTCTGCTGTTCTCTTCCTGTTAAAAAGGAGTTTTTCCTTCCCATTGTCGCCAAGTGCTTGCTCATAGGCAGTCGCCCAACTGTTGGGGTTTTCTCTGTGTTATTGTTGGTTCTTTACCTTACAATATAAAGTGCCTCGAGGCTCTATTGTTGTGATTTGGAGCTGTATAAGTAAAATTGAATTGAATTAAGAGTCTGTCCCTTGAATCCAAACAATGAGCTGAAAGCTGTAGGCTCTGCCTCCTGTTCTACTTATAAATACCCTAAGAACCATGAGTAAGCCATCAGTCTGAGAGTGACGTTTTCTATTGGGGTGATATGGTACTATGAGGTCAATATCATAGTAAGAGGATTCTTTATGTACTGTAAGTTTATAGACACAACAAAGACTTTTTGCTACATACAATATATAATAATATGAATGATGAGCAAATAAAATTACTGGCTCTGTTATGACTAAAAGCATTCTCTCTCTCACACACAGTTTACCTCAGCACCAGATGGCACTGATGTTTAGCACATGCAGCCAACCAGATGAGAAGCATGTCCAAAAAGATATTTTTTAACCAAAATCTCGAAACAAAGTCAGTTATGAGCAGTGTTGGTCAAGTTACTTGAAAAAAGTAATTACTAATTACTGATTACTTCTCCCCCAAAAAAATAAATAAATAATTTAACAACTACTAAAAGTGTAATCAAAACAAAAGTGTCTCATGTTTTAGATTCTTGACAGTAGTCGTTTTGGCAAAGATCAAGCAAATTCATATTCACGCCCCCAAATCTTTTGCTTTTCCTAGTATTGTGTTATTTAAGTGTAAGGCCTTTATTTAAATATCATTAGAAAAGACATTTAAAGTTTGTGATCAGATGGGGCAGATAATGCTTTGGTGAGGAGGAGAACAGCTGTTTCCAGTTGCCCACTATCACATACGAAAACCTGGGGAGCTGTAGGATAGGATAAGATGTAACTGACCAACATCAGAATGAGCCACGGTTCAGGATAAATGGTAAATGGCCTGTATTTGCATAGCACTTTACTTAGTCCCTATGGACCCCAAAGCGCTTTACACTACATTCACACACACACACATTCACACACTGGTGATGGCAAGCTACATTGTAGCCACAGCTGCCCTGGGGCGCACTGACAGAGGCGAGGCTGCCGGACACTGGCGCCACCGGGCCCTCTGACCACCACCAGTAGGCGGTGGTGAAGTGTCTTGCCCAAGGACACAATGACCGAGACTGTCGGAGCCGGGGCTCGAGCTTGCAACCTTCCCATTACAAGACGAACTGCCAACTCTTGAGCCACGATCGCCTATAAAAGCCGCTATAAAAGCAATATAGGCCAAAACGTGCACACATCTGAGCATCAGACGCTGAATGGCTCATTTTACTAAGGAAGAGATTTTGGTGAGGGGAATAACACAAACAATTATAATTTCTGAAAATAAAAGAAAATGATTAGGCATTTCTGCATTGTTATTGAAAATAGGAGGCTGTGATTTAAAATAAGTCAAAGAGTCAACTTTGCACCCACTGGCCTGTAAAAAAGAAAATACAGACATTACAGAAGTAATTTTGAGGAAATACAACTACATAAACAAATATAGAAAAATAAAGAAAATGAACAATTAAACACTTTAAAACTGCAAAGTAAATGAACAAAGAAAAATAAAATAGGAATTTGGCGATTACAATTCCATTATCAATATTCCTTATTGATTCTCATTGGCTTTGCTTTGAGACTCCCTCCCATCACTAAGCAGCATATCAAAGACACTACATTCATGCAGATTAATCGTCTGCTGTGAGCTCATTTCCCCACTTTGTTGTGATCAGTGTTGGGGTCATATCTAAAAAAAAAGTAATGTATTGCACAGAACACTTTTCTTAAAATTCATGCAGTTATTTCCCAGAAGAAAGTCATTTATTTTACTTTTTGTTTCATGTTTCTCCCTAAAATGTCCCAAATACAAACAATATAAGCTAATGAGGACACACATAGGACCTCTTAGTATTTAGGTCTGAACACAAAGACCACAGCACAAACCAAAGAGGAAAAGCAGCACAAAGAGCCTTTGAAGCCATCACCACAGTGATTCTACTTTAGAACCATGAACACGTGGAAACAGAGGCGGCAGATGGGCTGGGGTCTGCATTCACTCAGCTTTAACATCACTCTGGGTTCTGGCTAGCTTAGCGTTAGCATGCTGTTGGTGCAGATGCTTGCAAAGCGTTAGTAGCATAATGCAGTTGTTTCTGTCCTGGAGTTTGCACTTGTCCATCACAGCAGAGTAATACTCATATTCACGCTGCAGAGTGCCCCACTATTTTCCTCCTCCCACACATGAACTGAAATCAGCTGATTTTAGCACCAATAAGCGTGATCAATAGGCAGGCAGAAGCAATTTACATGAGTTCATGTGAAAATTTGTGAATGAATTATTGTCTCAAAATATTTGTTGAACCGTCTTTGATATATTTGGCATATTTAGAGACATGATAATATAATATCTGCTGTTTTGTTTGTTAGTCATTGCTTTTTTCGGCAAAGCACAGCCTAGAGTTAAGACAGACTGTCAGAGTTCCCTCTGCTGAATACACTGCAAAAACTCAAAATCTTACCAAGTATATTTGTCTTATTTCTAGTCAAAATATCTCATTACACTTAAAATAAGACAAAATCAGCTACAAAGCAACATTCCAGTAAGACATATGAACTTGTTTCAAGACAGCGAATCTTGAAACTAGAAATAAAAATAGATAATTTTCACTTGTTGCATTTATGTCTTGCATATTTCCACAACCCTCTATCCATAATCACATACTGTGTATGCTACTGTTGTATATGGTGTGTATTATCTTACTTATTTTGTATTGGTTGCATTTTATTAGTATTTTTTGTATTCTTCTTCTGCTATCTGTACCTGAGCTGAGGTAACGCACAAATTTCCCCGCTGTGGGATCAATAATCTTATCTTATCCTTATTGCTAATATACACTACCAGTCAAAACTTTGAAACACCTTCTGATTGAATGGTTTTTCTTTATTCTTACTAATTTCTGAATTGTAAATATATATTGAAGACATCAAATATATGAAGCAAGATATATGGAATTATGTAGCAAAGAAAAATTGATAAATAACTGTAAATATGTTTCATATTTTAGATTCCTGTAAGTAG
>VUQG01045925.1:45840-62288 GCA_015106755.1 Etia nguti
TCTTATGAAGTATAATTTTCTTATTTCTAGTCAAAATATCTCATTACACTTAAAATAAGACAAAATCAGCTACAAAGCAACATTCCAGTAAGATATATGAACTTGTTTCAAGACAGTGAATCTTGAAACTAGAAAAAAAACTAGATAATTTTCACTTGTTTCAAGGTAAAATATCTTGTATTAAGTGAAAAAATCTGCCAATGAAACAAGTGAAAATTATCTAGTTTTTTTCTAGTTTCAAGATTCACTGTCTTGAAACAAGTTAATATATCTTACTGAGATGTTACTCTTTAGCTGATTATACTTGGTAAGATTTTGAGTTTTTGCAGTGTATGATGCTTTCTTAAGTGACAGCTCAAATCTTTTCTGAGGTTTTCATACAGTTTGTAATTTGGAAGATAACCCTCAGTTTTAGCTTGATTTTATTAGCTTTGAACATCGCAAAGTTAAAGCATATCATTGCACAGCACTGGTTTCTGCTATGGCTCGATTAAAAAGTCAGAGTTGTTTTTTGTTTTTTTTTTACCCAGTAATAATTTTTTCCCTAAATAATTCTGCTATGTGTGAAAATAGAAATAATGTATGATTTTTAAAAAGAAAACTATGTGCATGTGTCCTGCTGTCTTCAAATGTCTACAGGGGCTTAGTGAACTGACAGCATGCAACAGCTGATAAAAAGCTAACAAACACAAATATTACTTGATCAGTGCAGACTTCTTTAGCGATATTCATGCTCCAGACATAAATAAACTGAATTATTTACCCACTTACAGAGTACACTTGCTGGGGTTGTCAAGGTGAAGCAGGAAGTAGACACAGATGCAGACTTTGCAAATACGATTTAACAAAGCCAACCTTTATTGGTAGCAGCAGCAAATCCATAAACAACAGGAAATAGAAGTTCAGTAATCGAAGTACAAGAAACTGAGGACAACTGAGGACTTAAACACACACACAAGGGGTTTAGGGAGACAGGATACACCTGGGGAAAACAAGACACAGGTGAGCAGAATCTAACTAACAAGACAAGGGGAAGCTAAAGTAAACACAATGCACATGAGATAAGGAACTAGCAAAATTAAACAGGAAGTAACAAACATGGAGACAATGACACATGATACAAACTTGACATAAGAGGGAAGAATAACAAAGAAAGAAATAACAAAACTCCATATAAACTAATCCCAAAATAAAATGCTATTTTTAAAACCATTTACTGATACCAAAACCCCATGCTAAAGACAAAGGTCAAGAATAAATAAACCAAGGATGATGACAGGGGTGTGGTTAATTAAAATCATTTTTTGCATTAACTGTGCATTATTTGAAGTACTATTCTGTTATTGCTGAATTGTGCTGAGTATTTAGTTTGCAGCAAAGATGTTTAAAACAGCTTTTCCACCACAACTGCTTTCAGCTACTAAAGCAGGTTTTAGGAGCAGGAAACTCACAGAAATGTACTGCTTGAACTAAAGTGGAAAAGTTCATGTTCATCTCTAATGTGTCACAATTACGCGTTCAATAGATTCCTCCTTTCCTTTTGTCTTTCATGTCTCATTTCTCTTTCTTTCCTCATTTCCTTTTCCTTTTCCTTGTGTTTCTTGTCAGTTCGAATCTTTTCCTTCTCACAGTTACCCTGTCCATTATCAACTTTTTTTGTCAGCATCCCATCCATTTTCTTCATCAGTCACATCTCCTTTTTCACACAGTTCTTCTCCCTCTCCTTCATTTTATTTGATATACTTCTTTTCTCCACTCTCTCTCTCTCTCTCTCTCTCTCTCTCTCAGAGTGCGGACTTTCCCTAAGGATTCTGCCTTATTGGGCAGGGACACTGTTCGAGCCCTCATGTACTACGCCTTGAAGGTCTGGAGCGACATCGCACCACTTAACTTCCATGAGGTGGCTGGAAGTAATGCAGACATTCAGATTGACTTCACTAAGGCTGACCACAATGATGGATACCCCTTTGATGGGCCGGGGGGCACAGTGGCACATGCATTTTTCCCTGGAGAGAGGTTTACGGCTGGAGATACACACTTTGATGATGACGAAGCCTGGACCTTCAGATCTCCAGGTGAGTAAAGTTCCAGTCTATTTTAAAATGTGGCATCTGCTATATTTATAAACTATTTGGTGCCAGCAACACAAAATAAGACACTTTTATTTCCCTTTTTTTTAATGTTCAAAATTAGTTTAATGTTTGAATTTAAAAAGGGGCTTTTCAGGCAAACAATTCTTTACTTATAGATAGATTTTTATTTATTTTTTTAATCTATTCAGTTTGCATTGCCTGCCTGTTAAATTCTGTATTGATTTTTAAAATCTTACTCCTACTCATTACTTTAAATTGCCTTGTGCCAAAGTACATCAAGGACCCCTTAAGTGCCTGGATGTCTACTTTGATTGGTGATTAGTTCTCCGCTGGTTATTACAAGATCTCGACTACCAAACAAAGGTGACCAGTGTTTGCAGTTTCCAAATTGTGGAACTACTTTGATGTCCTTTAAATCTCTTCTTTAACTTTTCTTTAATCTCATGGCTTTCAGGAGTGTTTGATACGTGGCTTTTATACAGTACCTCCCGTGGTTTCTAAGACAGCCCCCACATGTCACTCAAGGCCTTACACCTAATAACACATAATTTAAGCTTTAATACAATTTAAACATTTGAGTGATGTAAAAACATATTCTCTTACATTTCGAATGAAAGAGTAAATTAGTTTGCAAAACCAAAACAGTTTTTGTACCAGGCTCTAAATGTTTTTATTTCTTCTGTAAGGGGTTAAACACAAAGCAATCAGAGGAATTTTTTGGCACTTTCTATTTCCTTGATTTCATCTTATCTAGGTAATTTGAGGGATAGCCCTATGTATTCTCTACTACGTAGGTGGATCACTTCTTACTATGAACTTACTGACAAATCGATTGTCTGGAAAACAAGGTCACCATTTCTGGAAGAGCACACGGATCTCTCTGCACAGATAGTAGGAGGGTCTAAAGTAGTAAATAGTGTTTAATGTCTTTGTGTTCCCCTGATAACCATCATTATTAAATATAGATTCTTAGGCACAACCTTATTCCTATATTTATTTATTCTGTATGCTGAAAACAATTTTGTTGTCCTATATGCATTAATTTATGATCATAAAACAAGATGCCTATATTCAAGTTGCTGTAGAATAACCTGACATTTGAAGTCTATATTTAATCTTTGCTCTCACACCATTAAACACTACTGAGGCTAAATCTGAAAGAATACAAACTAAAACTCTTCTTCAAACAGGCTAAAATTTATTAACATAGTAGCCGTTTTAGCAAATAAGGTGCTTAAAGTGCACACTTTTAACACAATATTACTCTATATTACTATATTATACAGTTGCTCCCCTGCCAATAAACTTGGGGTAACTTAGCAAGTTGATAGCCAGCTTTGTGTGACCACTTATCCTAACTGCCAATGTTAGGGTAAGTAAAGCCTAATAGCAGAAAGATGTGTATGCTGTGTATGCTGAATTCAGATTGTAGTACAGGGCTCTGGATGTTGCCACTTGTTTACATTTGCCAAACTGATTAGCAATTTACTGCTTATTGTAAACCTTCTAGAAATCAGCATCAAACTAATTTGTTTATTTTTGGCTGTTTGAACTTTGACACGTCTGCATTCACCTCAGTTCAAAGGAAAATGGCACTCTGTTATTTACTGGGTGTATATCATGTTTCATCATTATTTATTTGTTGTTTTTTTTTGTTTGTCCTGTTTCAGTTCACCCCCTATTTAAGTCATTATCAAAATGGATTATTAACCTGAGTCACACTGATTATTAGCTGTTTTCCTGTGTTAATACTGTCACCACCACACATTTAGCCAGTGAAACATGTTCATTCAGTGTGTTTCTTGCTCTGAATTGTGTGGTTTAATAGATTCGTTTTTGCAGTGTCCTCTTGAATGATCTGGCCAAATTTCTTTCATCAAACAGTTTTCAAAGTGCTTGATTACCCGCCAAGGGAGATGTGGGAGTTTGAAATGAGGACATGTTGACAGTGGCTCTGAATGGAATTCAATCAGCTTTGCCAATCAAAAATAAATGAGCTCATATTAGAGATATCCGTCATTCTTAGACAGCTCTGGAAAATCTAGCCCGGTGTTTTGTCTCAAAACCACTTACATTCACTTTTTCATTATTCACTCATATGTTCATTCATTCACCTTTCTCCTTGTTGCACTTTTGTTGAACCGTATGTGTCTTTGTTGTGTTATGAATATATGTGTGTGTGTGTGTGTGTGTGTGTGTGTGTGTGTATCCCCTCACAAATTAAATATTTGTGGACTGTTTTTCAAAATAGTGGCCACATGGTCAAGTTCCCTAAACCTTGGCAGTCACTTAGCATCATCCTCATTTTACGTCCACCGTCCTTTGCTTGAAAAAAAAAAAAAGGAAAAGAAAAAAAACAGAAAGTAGATCAGGTTGGCAAGTGGGAAAGCATTAAAGGACCTCTCATCTGGATGAAATAAGCGGATGGAGCAATCAAGTCCACTGAATGCATCATCAGGCAGGGACTGTCCCAGCACGGTCACACGAATGACAGCATAAATCATTAACTCTCCTTTTCTCTGACTTGCTTTCTTTATTCGTCCTTTCATCTGGATGACTGAACTTAAAATGACCTTTCTCTCTCCTTTACTCTATGCCTGCATCTGTCCCTTCTTTATGAAAGATGGATGAACAGTAAAAACTGCAATGATGATGAGAGTGGGGGTAGAAAACCTGATAAATATTTGGCACAATTACTTCATACAATCCTCCAAAATGACTTGATCGTGTAGAAATGTTGGCCAATCAGAAGTCTAGAAGCCTGGGAGGGAAAGAGTAAACAAAGATGGCGCATAGAAGCAGAAATGAGTCCTACGTGTGAAAAGACAGTGAGGTTGAATTATTCCTCAATATCACACTGGAATATAGCCCAGCAAAAACACAAGAAAACTTGTATATTTATACGTAAAAACTGCAGATAGTAAGATTAACAGAAACAGTATTTTGTCTATATCTGCCATTGTAGAAATTCATCTCTTGTTAACAATAACGTGGCGCACAGCGTGACGTCAAAAAAGGCACACATCTTTGATGTTGCGTGACTAAATCTTAGTTTTCCCAGTTTTCAAAAATCTCCACTCTGGCAGGAGTTTTTAAAAATCTCATTTGTTTTCAGTGATCCAAAAAGCCATTTATTCAAAAATGCCCACGTACGTGTGGACTAGCCTGAATCTAACTAATGACTAACTATCATTGTAGGGTCTTTACCTTACAATATAAAGTGCCTTGAGGCAAGTGTTATTGTGATTTGCCACTATATAAATACAATTGAATTGAATTGAATTGAATTAATGAAATAAAGGAAGCAAAACTGAACATAACACACACAAGATGAAAGACTATCAAAGTAAAGCAGGAAGAAGCAAGCACCGAGACATGGAATAAGACATGCGAACTTGACAGAACTAAACAGAGACCATGGAGACAGAACACAGAGAGACTAAACAGACACGGGGACTTGACAGGTGAAACGGAGATCTCACAAGATGACAGCTAAATATTATATAATCTAAGGAGGAACAAAAGACTAGAAGCAAAAGCAAACTCAGAAGCACTGGGAAACAATATGACAAAGGATTAAACAGTACTTAAACACAAATTACCTCAAAAAAACTCAAAATACTGATTCAAAGACCAAGGATCATGAAAGTACTCAAAAATTAAGCACAAACTGGAAACAGAGAAAATTCCCCTTAAAAAAAAAAGTTGTATCTTACTGCTGCAACCAACATGTTCAATAGACAACTTTTTTTTTGAAGGTGAGCGTTTTCAAGTTTCACTACCGCTTGGTAAACAGTTGGCAAATGTTTGCAGACAAGTCAGCATCTTCCATGAAAATCATGGGCTGCTGGCTATTGTTATTTACCAGTGGCCATTTGGCAATTTGATGCACTACCCTCTTTGCAACCAATTTCACCAGGCGCTGACGACCGGCAATCTCCAGCGGTCACTCACCACAACTGGTGTCGATTCTCTTGGGATGAGGAAAATTTCCCTAAGTCTAGTAATTGTCTAGGTTTAAACAAGTTCTCAACTTCTTGGCCAATACTTTCTCTACCTTGGGCATCACATGCAGTTTTTTTTGTCAAATACCACCTGTGTGTCTCCATTACACAAGCCTGTTTTTCATTGTAATTTTAGAGACCGCTAAAGTCAGGTAGCTGAAGGTGTGGCACAGTTTTCTCAGCCAGATGCATCCCATCTAGAGCTTTGCGTTTTGCACCTAGTTTAGCTTTTTTCCACTTACAGATTAATTTCTTTTCATTTGCTTGTTTACTACACTTAAACCACTACTTATTTAATGTAAGGGAAAGATTATTGTTTGGGTTAAAACATGCTTTTTCAAAACAGAAACCCTTCAAGTTGAAAAATGACGAGCTGGGATTGACAGACCTATTTTACTAATGCCATAATCCGTTGACTCATGCAAGGCTGCCGAAGGACAAGTTGTGCGTAACTGAAACACGCAAGCAGCTTTGACAAAGCAGCATTATTTGACATCGCGGGAATGAGAACAGGCTGTTTTGGCATAGAAACTATTATACAATGTCTACACAGGCGACGTAGTGACAGCAATGCATTTGTACTGCACCAGCTTTAGTGCTGTGTCTATGTATATACAGGATGCCTTCAGGGACAATGCTGAATGTAGTTCACTTAATAGAAAGTATAAATGGGAGCAACCAGCGCATACTTTCTGATGAAGGCACAGTGTTACATGGAAGTAGCTGTGTAAAGAATGAGGAAAAAAATAGTAGTGCGTGTTGAATTGTTGGCTTTGTTTTGGCTTGTAGGCTCTGCAGTTCTATAAGTGTTTGTGAAGAAATAAAGAACTGCCCACCCATCTTGTCAGTCACCTTAAATGAAATGCGGTTTCTAGGTGGTAAAAAGTTTAGTTTGTCACAAATCTATCTCCCATCAAATGGTGTTATTGAAGAATCGTGTTCCCTCACTTGTTCCAGCGAAATGTTAGGAATCAAATTAACTTTGATTTGTCTAATTATATCTGCTGCTTGTGGGTATTTGATGTCTGTATTTAGTCTTTTGTTTCTAATAAAATTGCAAATAGTTCCTCAGCAGGGGAAGAGTAATTGTTACTGCCATGCTGCATATACCACCATCTGCTAAAACGTCCCTGAGGCAAATAGATAGAGTGCCAAAAGTTTTTGATGTGTGAGGATGCTATTATTCCTCCTCTAATTCCAAGTGAAGCCTTTTCCCTTCCAGGAGAAACAGAATCACACAACTTGGCAGCCTCTACCTATTCTAACTTTTTATCACCTTACCCTCAGCATTCCCAAATAGAGTATCTGCTGGATGAAAGATGAATTCATGACAAACTTTGACACGAAAACCTCTTCCAAGGCTGGAATCAAAATAGTGTAAGCAAACAGAATTTATGAAGCACCTGCCCTCACAATAGAAGAGATTTTGCCGCATAGAGATAATGACGCGATCAGTGTGCTTCTCAGGGTTATGTATACATTATCTTGTGAAATGCACTGTACAGAAAATGTTAGTTATACTATATGCACATGACACACCGATACTTTATGTGAAGATGCTTCTCTTTGCAGGTATCTCCTATGGGCTGTTGCCTGGAAACAAGCAGTCCACAAGCGCCAAATAATCACTTTGTACTAATAATCAATTACACTAATAAAAAGTGCTTGAGTAATTTAGATACTATTGTTTGTAATTGTTCCATAAATAACCTCTTGCTCATTTACATTGCGTTCAGGTTTTCCATTAAACATCAAAGATACACAATGCAAACATACTCTTATGTTTGGTATATTATTAAAACAAATAAGAAACTGTACTGAAGCTCCAAATGTCATGGCAGATAGACATTTTTGAGAGTCCAAAAATTCGGTGTGTGTTTAGGCATCATTAATACTGAGAGTGAACTTCTAAACTGAATAATAAGTGTCAAAAATGATGACATGTCCACCTCTAAACCCATTAGGGAGCTGAAAGCAGTTGTTGATTTAAGCACAAAAATTGGCCAACGCATTTAGGATCACATTAGCAGTGTGTATCTTCCCCTGTCAGATGACTTGTTATATAATGGTGGATAAATGGTATCTAGCTTCAGCTACTCGTAGGTCCAAAAGTGCTTTTTTTCGAGCAATCACAATGGAAATTTAAAAATGTTTAAAAATTACATTACAGTACATGACGTTGTGTGGTCCACAAACCCCCACTAACTGCAGTAGTTGTGAATTAAGAAATAAGGCCTGGCCATACAGGCCTAGAAAGGAGTTGGCATCGCCCTTGCAAATACTAATTGCTAGGGAATAATGACTCTTAGATCCCTTGTGACTGATGCTAAAGGCTAAAATTGTGATGTTTTGGAAGTCTGAGTAAAAGTTGTTTGGTGAACAAGGGTAATAACTGTGCTTCCATATGAAATTTATTAAGTTGTATTCACTGGCAAGACTTGCATAAAAGCACGAACTGAATCGTATACATCATAAATCTGAACTTAGTGGAGTGTTGTTTTGTTTCACCCATAATGCCGGGTTAACATATTTTCATTCTCATAAGTGTTGTCCACAAGATAGAAGAAGAACAAAAAGATTCAGCACCCTCGTGATGCATTTTGACCTCAGCCTGGAGGCTTTAGATGGTGATTTGATTTGTGTGTGAGGCTGTCTAACCCAGCTGGTGAGTCTGTGATGGGGCCAGGACCTGTGTGGATGTCCCTCCTTTGTTTTCTGCTGTCAGGGCTGCGAACCATATGTTGCAGGACAGCAGCTCAATCTGCTCCAATTAGACCTCCCACCAGGCTGTCGCAATGGCAAGGCAAGCAGACGATACTGGTAGTGTGGCTTGAGCGTGTGTTTGAATGTGTGTGTGGAATGATGGCAGAGGCATCAGCAGCTGCGTAGATGTAGGTTTGGTTAAGAGGAGGAGGAGAGGTCAGCAGTGGGACCTCAACTTTATGACTCGAATTCACTACATAACCTGCCACCAAAAAACTATCCATTTGGTTAAAAAGCTAAACATAATGGTGTTAACAGTAAAAAATATATATATAATACGTATTATAATATATTTTAAGTGCTAATGTTGAGAATGCAGTCGATTTTTGCCTGTAATAAATAATTCAGAGAGATGAATGTGTACAGAAAATGGCCTTCAGAGTGAGATATGGGTGGATTCTAGGAACCCAACTTGTTAGTTGACCAAGAATACTTTTTTCCTGCACTGTGATGGATTTCCTCAAGGGCAATCTTTGCATCTAGTGCATCAAGGTTTTTCATCTGTAAAGCAACAAGCTACTTTTTTTTAATCTTCTAAAGAGGAAACTCTTCCTGAATGTCTCTAATCAACTCCCCAAAGAAAGCCAGAGTCGATGAATTCTCTTTTCTTCTGTGGTGCTGGGTGGAAAGTTCAGCTCACGTCCAGATTTTAATGTTTTGTTTAGCTGTTAAAATTGCCTTCTCTACCACACTGAAGCTGCCAGGCTGATGTTGTGAAGCTCAGGGAAAAAGGTTAATTAAACAGCTCTTAATTTCTTCACGTCACACTCTGACAGTCTCCCCCTTGCTGCTATCTCGCATCCCGCTGTAGCGTCATCAGCTTGCCTAGCTTGTCTCCAAGGCATTGCTTAGCTGATGCCGGTATCACTGCTGAACTACATATCCGTCTGCTTGTAAGACAACAGGCAAAGCTATCAGAATCATAAATTGTTGCTCTTAGCAACTTTTTCAGAGGCATGGGTAATCCCTTGGGAAGATCCAAGCGTGTTAGGTCAGCCCACAAGGTAAAAAGTGAGTGTTGGCGCTTCAGCAGATTGTGGAGCTATGTAATCGTCTTTAGAAAAATGAACATTATCAGACAAATCCGTATCTGAGTAATTGCCTTTGCTAATTCCTTTCCCCCATTTCCCGGTGCAT
The DNA here is from genome assembly GCA_015106755.1 of Etia nguti. Classification (NCBI taxonomy): domain Eukaryota; kingdom Metazoa; phylum Chordata; class Actinopteri; order Cichliformes; family Cichlidae; genus Etia; species Etia nguti. The sequence goes on from VUQG01045925.1 coordinate 55,838, forward strand.
TGTTCTCAGCGGGACCCTAAATCTGGGTCTGCTAAGGCCAATTCCTAATGTGTATGATGTTGCTGAATAGTGGAAATTAAGCACCACATTTAGCAGGCCAGTTCACCCCTGCTGTGTAGATGGATGGTTCTGGCATCCATTAGGAGTCGTGAGAGGTGGAATCTCAGTGAGATCAAATAAGCAGAGGTCTGGAAGTGCTGTTTTTGCTTTGACAGGCAGCAGATTGCTTGTATTAATTATCACTCAGCCAGCAATCTGCTTCTACAAACTGATTACCCTGACTAAAACAAAAGCATCATTAGGCAGGTGAATTTTTCATGACATTCATTTTTTTTTTTCTGTGTGTGTGTGTGTGTGTGTGGTGGGAACACATGCACACATTGTGTCTACTGTTTATGTTTCTGTATGAGAGAGGAATGGTTGGCATATTGGGCATGTTACCCTATTTTTGTTGTCTTTTCCAATGATCGTTACACTTTATTTTCCCTGTCCTCCTATTGTTTTGTTGGCAGCAGAGAGGCGGGGAAGCGTATACTTTACAAGCTCCAAGAGAACAGAAAACATGAAAGAATCATTGCAAATATCAAAATCCAGTCTCTCTTGGCTACATTGTGCTATTACATTCATAGAGCATTATTTGAAACTGCAATTTAAAGTTTTTTTTTTCTTTAAACCCTCTCTTTACATTACAGCGTGTCTTATCTGTGCCCTGGTTTTCACACCACATTTCCAGACTGATGCGTGTTGACAATAACAAGTTACTAAAGTAAAATACTGAAAAGAAAATAGAAAAGAAAAATAGCAAACAATGCTGCGGAACAATTCAGTGCCAGGAAACAGAAACAGGATCAAAATCCGTAGACAATAAACAAACGATAAAGTTAGAACAGGTACACATAACAGTGGGATGGTGTGAAAGAGTTCAGCAATTATAAACTTTGTCCACTGGAGTATTGTATTGCACTATTTTTTTTTCCTTCAAAGTCAACAAAATATTACTAAAAATCTTCTCTAAAGCAACCGCTTCACTTCATATATATATCAGAATTCAATGTGTGATAGGAAACATACCAATATACAGAAGAAAAACACATGATAAAGACTTTCATTCTGTAAAAATACAGCATGTGGTTGTGTATTTATTGCCAAGTTTATCTGAGTGTTTAGTTTGTCTGGTTACTAACAACTCTGTTTGAATAACTGGAGCAGTGGACGGGGCTTTCAGGGCTCAGCGATCGTAGCGGCGGTCATTAAGGGATTGCAGTGTTTTGTGCTAAATGTGATGTCACTGTGTGAAGGGGACCTTAACAGCGGCATATTATTTTGTATTGATTATTTAGTAGGACTGTTTTTATTTGTTTGCGGTAAAGAATATGTATTACTGAAGGAAACTAAACAGGACGATGGTCGCTTCATAGAAGGAATTGCTTTAATGATGGGGATAGATTTTGATTACAGTGATGGATGTCAGCTCGGGGAGCAGCAGATATTTGGAAGAATGTGCATGTTCTGACCTCTGCTAGAGAGATTTTTTTTTTTTCTTCTGGCCCAAATAAGAGAAAGCGTAGCATTTTGCCTGGGTGGACTGAATTTTGGCTGTGAGCCAATACCATTACAGACAGTGTTGAAGTCCTGAGCATGAAGTGCATCCTCGCTAAGCCTTTTTAGTGATTAAGTCAGTAACCTCAGAGAAGATTGTACTTCCTAGGAGCACAATTTAAATTTAATGATAGGAAATAAAACATACTGACAGAACACAAGGCAAAACATGGAAATGACGGAAGTGTTAAGGGGTTGGGGGGTGTACAAAGTGGCATAGACAGATATGCCACTTTGTTAGGTATACTTTCTAGGAGCAGCTTGGTCCCCTTTTGCCTTCAGAATTCTTCATGGCACAAATTCAACAAGGTGCTTGAAACATTCCTCAGAGATTTTGGTGTATATTGACACGCTAACGTCACAAAGTTGCTGCAGATTTGTCAGCTGCACATCCATCATGCAAATCTCAAGTTCCTTCACATCTCAAAGGTGCTGTATTGGATTGAGGTCTGGTAGCTGTGGAGGGCATTTTGCTACAGCAAAGTCATTTTCATTTTCAACAAAACAGCTTTGTGACATGGTGCTTTATCACCCAAAAGGAAATGGATACACTGTGTTCATAAAGGGATGAACATGGTCAGCAACAGTACTCAGGTAGGCTGTAGCATTTAATAATGCTCAACTGGTTCTAAGGAGTCCAAAGTGTGCCACGCTTTCACTTTGTTTACACCAAATGCTGATCCTACCATCTGAATGTGACAGCAATAATTAAGAATTAGACCAACATTTTTTTTTTCCAGTTTTCTTTTTTTTTAAAGCCTGTGAGAAATGTAACCTCAGATTCCAGTTCTTAGCTAACAGGAGTGGCACCCAGTGGTGTTCCTCTGCTGTAGCCCATCTGCTAATCTGCTACAAGGTTCAGCATGTCATGCATTCAGAGATGCTCTTTGTCCTTCTTTGGTTGTAATGAGTCTTTATTTGAGTTGCCTTACAATCAGCTCGAAGCAGTTTGTCCATTGTCCTGTCACCTCTGGCATCAACAAGGCATTTTCATCTGGAGAACTGCAACGCACTGGATATTTTCTCTTTTTTGTAAACCCTAGGTTGTCTCTATGGAAAAATCCCAGTAGATCAGCAGTTTCTGAACTATTCAGATCAGCCCGTCTGGCACCAATAACCATGCCACAGTCAAAGTCACTTGAATTGCTTTTCTTCCCCAAATCACCTTGTTCACTTTGAACTTCAGCAAGTCGTCTTGACCGTGTCTACATGTCGACATACATTCAGTTGCTGTGTGTGTGCTGACTAGATATTTGTGTTGATGTTAACAACTAGTTACAGGTACCTAACACATGAGTTAGTTCTTTTCCAGAAATAAGTTGTTTCATTGTATTTACACAACTTCCAGATGTAACTAATCAGTTTGAACTCTAAAGACTGACCTGACACTTAATAAAATGGTGAAACTAAGGGGAAACATTACCAACTGTATTTAAAGATAACAGTTCAACAAGGATTTATTGTGATACAGAAATTAATTAATCTCTAAGATTATTCTTTTCATAGTGGCAGAATAGCACTGAGGTTTAAAGCACACTTGTTGGAGGCTGATTGGCTCGCTGAAGGCAGGCAAGAGGATGATTGGGCTAGAGTAATGATGTCGGTATTGACTTTGACAGTGTGGGAAAGTGGAAGTGATGTAAAGAACAGACTAGCAGCCGAACAGCCAGGAAAGCAGGCAGGTGAGTGATTACACATTTTTGTTATTGAACACATTTTCGTTATTGCGTACGCTTTAGCGTAAACTAAAGCATACGCTTTACCATGTTTAAATTAGCAAAAGATGGGAAGAGGATTTTATTAAAGTAAACACGTCTCCTATGTGCATTTATAGATAATATAGTCCAGTTACAAATAGTTGTATTTATGCTATGAGTGACACTGAGTTATTACAAGCAATTTTTGTGTCATCAAAAGATGAAAATTAGCTTAATTACTAAATCTTGAGTGAGGAATTTGTGACTAGTTGCAAAGAGAGCAGGAAGTATTGATTATAGATATACATGCTGTTGGCATAGGCTGACTTTAGGGCATCCACAAAGGAGCTGTGATGAGCTTCTTGACCAAGATCAAAGCAACAGAGTCCTGATCCTCATCTTTGTGGACTGGAGAACTGACAGTCAGGAGAGGGTTGAAAGGTCTACCAAATGAAGCTATTAATTTCTATTCTCAGCTCCATGCCATGAAAGCATTTGGACTGATAAAAAGGCTGCTTAATGGGTCAGTGGTGAATCTGGAAGAACAAAGATTGAATCCCTAAGAATGTAACAGTCTGAAGAGCCACACTGAAGTCTGTTCTCTCTCTCTCTCTCCATGTGTCTCAGTCTCTGCTTTTCTAAAAGAATTTGGTGCATTCACACAATCCTTGCCTCTCTGACTTTGTCCTCAGTCATTATGTCTATTATGTCTGCTTCACGTGGACTTTAAATGCGATGACATGGTACATACTGTGCTCTGAGTCCCTGTTCTCCCTTTCTCCCTCACTCTCTCTCCCTTTCTTTCCTTCTTATTGTTCACCTGCAACATGTGCTTCTGTAGATTAGAGTTGGCATTTGCCTCCTGACCACCCCAGGTGAATACTGTAAGCACGAGTGCGTGTCCCAGGCCGTGGCCAACCTATGGTTTACTGAATGCAGACTTGCGCACAGAGCCACCAAGGAACTCTGAGCTAGCTTGGTTTGACATGGTACCTCTTCATATTTTTGGAAATCTAAATCTCCAAGCCCCGGGTTCTGTCTTGCTTCACAGAGTCAGACAAGGGGTTTGGGAGGATTTTTCTTTTTATGTTTTAGCTGAACATGGAGGGAAGGTGCTTTAATAGCCTGCAGCCTCTTTAGGTGTCTTTCCGCACTAAGATTTTGATTGGCGGCTCAGGGACTCAGGCAGTATTACCATAGTTATCTCACTATACCACACACCTACAACACTCAGAGCTTCCTGAGCTGTCTGTCATGCCTCTTAATTTGCACCACAAGTTGAACAAAAAAAAGAAAAGGGTCAATTAAGGGCGTAAACCCATAGCAGAAAGGTCACATTGGTGACCGTCGCTGTGGATCTTTCCAAAGCAATTTACCAAAAAGTCTTTCATGCCACCTTTTCTGTCACTGAATGCTAATGCTAACTGAACATGTGTGACCAATCAAACCAGACTGTTGGCCACGGAGGAAGAAGCAGATTATCCATTTCCACATGATCAATGTCTGCAGCCGGAGACCTAGAACTACTTCTTTATAGCAATCTGCAAGCTGTGACATTACACATGACCTGCTATGATTCTCTGTGATAAACATAGAGCTGCAACTAATGTAATTTTTTATTATTTCTGTGAATTGAACCCATATTTTTTTTTATTAATTGATTATCTTGTCATAAAATCAAATAAAAAGCAGCAGTAAATCCTAACACTGGATAAGCATGAACCACAGTTGTACTTGAAAAACAAATTGGAGTGGTCTATTATTATTTTAGTCAACTATTACAAAAATGAACTAATAGTTTGAGCTCTATAAAGCGAGTTCTTACATATAGAAAAAAGTGGTTTGTATGTTATTTTTCATATTGTGATGCAATGTGTCCAGCATTGTTATACCTGTCTTAAATAACGGCTATAGCCAAGCACCTAATACAGTAACTATAGTCATAATAGTAGCAATTTTACAGAGCATTACTTGTGTTACTTGTGTATGGTGACCTTTGGACCTTTGACCTTTGGAGTGCATTTCTAAAGAGGTTTGCTTTTTCTTCTTTGTTTTATGTTTCACTAAGCAAGACTTTTAAAAGTCTGCTTTCTTTCATTTTTTGTTTAATCTCTTTTCTATCTCTTTCAGACTCTCACGGGATGGATCTGTTTGCAGTCGCAGTCCATGAGTTTGGTCATGCCATCGGTCTGGTCCACACCTCTGCAATGGAGTCCATCATGAGACCATACTACCAGGGTCCTGTTGGAGACCCTCTAAAATATGATCTACCCTATGAAGACAAAGTCAGAGTTTGGCAGCTTTACGGTATGTAGAAGGTGTGTGTGTGTGTGTGTGTGTGTGTGTGTGTGTGTGTGTGTGTGTGTGTCAGGGAGATGGGCCAGAAAAGTAAATTACTTTGATTCCTAACAAATTTCCATTTATTGAATCTGCCTCAGGTGTTACTGAAAAGCACAAATTCATAAACATTTGTATTCTTTGTTTCATAGTAGTAGTAATGGGGAGCGTGATATTAAGGCATAAAAGCAAACTGGCTGTGTAACTATGAAAAGGATCATAACAATGTGGAAATACACCGCTGTGAAAAAGTCTTGAGCTACCACTCATTTCTTTACATTTTGCTTTTAAAGTGATCTTGACCAGTAGTTTTCCAGGGTTCTGAAGGTCTTTCAATTTTTTTCTTTGGACAATGGCTTCTTTTTCACACATTTTGTTTTCATTTTGTTTCTTTGTCAATCCAACACTCACTGATGAATCATTCAAGCATAAAAAAGACGTCTAACCCAAGGAATGAAACGGTGTTGTGTGTGCACATGTAACCGGCATGTTCCTGCGTTGTGTCTGATAGTGAAAGGTAAAGAGAACGACCTCAAAATAAATAACTTGCCTACTCCAGCTCCTATAACCAAATATAAACAGTTGGTACGAGAGTTAGGTCAACCCACTACACCTTCCAAGCTAGCAAGACTTATCTGTTCATGCTAGCATTAACAGTGCCTATACACATATGTGGCACACATGTACAACATATTCACAGCAGCTAGTAAAGACAGGCGTAATGATGACAATAATGAACTAAAAACACAATCAGAAACATCAGGGTGGCTAAATATACAGTATATGTGTGTTGTACAGTGTTGGAAAAGAAATGACAC
>VUQG01045925.1:74323-113286 GCA_015106755.1 Etia nguti
CTCTTAATAGGTTATTAGGGAATAGTTTAAGTGGACTGGTGCACTTAAGATCGAACTGGACTGTGTGTAGCCTATGAACCAAAATGAGTTTGACACCACTAAGTTAGTCGCAAAAGTGACATGAATTAAATTGGTTTGATTACACTTGATAAAAACAAATCCGACTTTTTAAAATCATGACAGGCAGATGACCAAATGATGAATGGGAATGATGAAAAATTGGCAAACGGATCTGTAATAAAAACTATATTTAAATGCAATACTTGTTAAATTAGGCGAAGGACTGAATCTAATAAGTGTACATAAATAATTTAGAAGGTGATGTGTCAGAAAAGGTTTCCATCAAAGCCTTTTTGCACACGCCCTGAACTGGATTTGCCAGAAATAATCTCCTGTTCACTCACTCAGTGATTCCTTTAAAACAGACAGTCAGTAGTGAATAACTGAATTTTGAACTATCAGTTTTCTTTAATCCCATAATTTTTCTAAATATTTTTGTAATTTCTTTTGGTCAAAATAGTGACAACCCAACTCTTACTTCAGCCTTAGTACAGTCCTTTTAAAAAACAAAACAAAAAACAAACTACGCCCTTATTGCTTCCATTGGAGTTACTGAAGGTAAAGAAGCAGCCTGGTGACTGTGCAATGTTCAGAGAAACAGATAAAACCTCAGAAGCTACATCTCAGACACTACAAGCTTCAGTTACCATGTTAAATGTTAAAGTTCATGACAGTAAAATTAAGTAAAATTAAGGCTGATTTGGAAGTGTTGCCAGAAGAAACTCAAAGTGAAGATCCATTATGCATAGCACAACCTATCAGCACATAGTTCATGTCAGCATGGTGGTGGAGTGGGGAAGATTTGGGCTTGTTGTGCAACCACAGGACCAGGACCTGGACACAGTCATTGAGTCGATCTTGAACTCCTCTGCATGCAAAAGAATTCTAGAGTCAAATGTGAGGCCAACTGTCCGACACCTAAAGTCTGGCCCAAACTGGGTCCAGCAACAGGACAATGATCCCAAGCATAGCAAGAAATCGACAACAAAATGACTGAAAGATAAAAAGGATCAAGGTGTTGCAATGGCCCAAAGTCCAGACCTCCACTCTGAAAACAGGGATAGCAGGACCTTCAGAGAGCTATGCATAAACTGATGCTGCAATGGTAATGAACTAAAGCAATGTTAAAAAGACGTTATAAACGATTATTTCACTGAATAGTCTCGTGAAAACTCTCTTTTTTTTTACATGACTGAGACACATTAAGTACATTTTTACCTTTCTAGGGCTAGGGTGGGTTAAGTTCAGGTTTATTACATATGATGGCCCAGACCTCATAGGGATAGAAAAATTTGCGGCTAGTAAGCAATAAATCAATACATTTGAAAGGAAGCACAACTGAGCAGGACATGCTCCTCATGTCTGAATCCCTATCACATCCACTCATAGTAACAAAAATGCACTGACACCAGCCAACAGGCTTTTGGCTTTTAAGCCTAATCTTTTGAGAAGACATTTTACTCTGGTGGTCTGTAAAAGTTTATTTAAGCAGAGCTTCACATTATTAATCTTCTGGCTCTCAGAGACACTAGTCAGCTGACAGGGTTTCAACAATAACAAGTCCAGTGGCCCCTCCTGGATCAGCCTGAAAACATTTGACAGCTCGGTCCAAGAATACAAATCCAGTGAAGAGTTCAGGCGCCTCCATCCAATATCCAGTCTTGTTACAAATCTGAAGTGTGGCGCGACACCTCGTTTTGTTTTGTCTACACATGTGCAGTCCAGAAAAAAATCATCTAATTTACAAGAATAACAAATGACACAAGGCATCACCTGTGTTGATGTTAGTTGAAAATACAGGATGTTGTAGCAAAGAACAGACAGATCTGTGGGCAGAAAGTGGCTGTATGGATGTAAGTGGATGAGATTATTTTATAAGAAGTGACTCATCCTGATGGAGGCTTTAGAGCCAAAGTATTTCTACACAGTGTCTCGGCTATTGTACAGTGATACTACACTGATATAGTAAAAAATATATCTGAATTTAATACAAGTATACATAATGAGCCTTGTCTATTTGTTCCCATGCTTGCTTTATGTTGAACATTAACTGAAGGAAACAAGGAATTTGATCTGGGAATTTCTTTCATCACACTTTTCATCATGAATATGTAGCTTCATAAATTGCATCATTCCTACTTTATCTGGAACACATGTTTAGTACACTGGCCTTGGAGGACAAAGTAAGAGTGAAAAAATTAGAAAAGGAAACAAGATCGTAATTCAAAACACAGGAAAAAACAAACACAAAAAGATTTGGCTGACATTTTTTGTTGGGCTGCTATTTTGGTGCCTTGCCACAAAGATTATGTATTTATATAGATAAAAAAACCCCCAAACAAAAAGACCCCCAACAACAACTAACCATTCAGATCCTGAGTATGTTCATCCAATGCTAAACAACGTCTATTGACATGTTGAGGAAAACAGTCTTTTGGTAATCTATTGCTAGCTAAATGTAAGTACATATTAATAATAAAAATAAAAAAAACTACAGAAGCTATGTGGCCTATATGAAGTTCACATGCAGGTAAAACATCTGTATGTTAAAAATAATAGACGAAATATATAATTTTGTCTTGAAGGCCACCATATTTTTCCCCTTAGAGGCACTGATTTAGTAAGTAAATATTGTCTTGTGTGACTTTTTCCCCCTAATTTATCCTAAAAGTTTGAGTTGCTTGTTATTGAAAGGTGCTACAAATAAATTTGCATTGCATTAAAATATGATAACCTTTCCTGTTTGGCTGCACAATCAAACTTCTAATTTCCCAGGTGGAAAATTATATAGTGAAAGTGTAGATAAGTGTACATATGCATTATGCCCACTAACACTTTTCGTAAGTACGATTACAGGATTTAGACTACTACAGACTTTTTATATTGAGTTTGAACTGGTGTACCTAATATAATGACTACATTATATAGAGTACCAGAACCTCAGAAAACAGTGAGTCACATTATTATGGCTTTTACAAATGACCTCTCATTTGGTGGTGTCCTTAAGCAACCGAATATGGGGCAAAGATCCACACACACATTAACAGAGTGAAGTCAAATAGGCAACATGTGAAAACACACAAAGATACACGCACACTGCTGTCACAGTGAAAGATAGTTATGAAACCCGAGTAGACAACGCTTGCTTCATGCCAATTAAACACTGGCACGGCTGGAATACATGGTAACATACACGGAGACGGAGAGTGGAGAAAAGCTGTAATGACACAGCAAGAGAGGAGGGATTAGGAACAAAAACATGGAAAAAAACATGAAAAAACAAAAAGAGAGGAAAGTACCGCTGTTGAAGGGCACAGACAGGCTGTTTTAAAGTCATGTCATTGCACCAATCTCAGAATATTTTCTTAATAATCCTGAGATATATGTTTACATTATTTTTGTTTAGACCTCTTAAGGTGGAAACTCCACAGACTTATGAGCTCATACAGATTATAGAAAGATATTTAACACACAAGAGTGAAAAAAAGTCGGACAGGTTTTAATGTGAACTTTAAGAAATTTTTGTTCTTTTTTAAAAATCCTAAAACTGTAATTAAACACAGATAGCTGCGATCAAACAAGGGGTATTTGTATAACCATAAATGAATTCTCTGTGAGAGCCATGAAAATGTAACTCATTTAAATGTCAGTATGTTGTTTGATTGCAAGTCATGTGGTGATAAGCCCCAGTGACATTTCTTACAATTATTCTTATCAGATCAAGTTTAAATGCTGAAAACTGCTCACAGAAAATATTTTTTTAAGCTGAGATTGTGGAGTATGAAAGAATTATGCACTTAACACAATTACACACACTTTACTAATGAAAAGTTACATTATACAAACTGAAGGATTCAATATTTTTTAAAGTTGATGAATATGAGTAGAAAAAAACACAAATTTTCCTGCCTGATTTTGGCTGCTTTGTTTGGCAAAAACAAAAGAAAAAAAATAATCTCTGAACTAACTGTTGGATTTAATGGCTGGAAAATGTGTGTGTACTGTGAGTAAACTGATGTTGCACTGACCTCTCTTTCTCACAAAATCAATTAAGATGGCAAAAATAAAACCAAAAATATCGATTATATTTCCCCAAATTGATTGATTTATATTTCCCATAAATTTCTCTCCCATCAGGTTCAACTTCACTGAACTCCAGACATTATGCCTAGTTTGAAGAAACAATAAGCAGAAGCTCCACTGGTAGATGTTTTGAAATGTTATAAATGTTCTGTTGTTTCATATGATTGAAATCAAAAGAGAATTAACACAAGAGTATAAATTCCACATTTCCATATCCTTCATACTTAATCCACGTTGGCCTTGAAGTAAATACTGAAAGTTCATTACTGAACTTAATACTGTTGAACAAAAAAAGCTTCTTCGTCTTTAGTTCCTTTTGTACCGTCCGGCAAATCTTGGGTTAGCTCAGTCAGATCAATCTTAAAGATCAAATTAGATCAGATTATTGAATAAGAATGAGCTGTAGATTTACCACACACTGACAACCTAACAACCTAAAATTCTTAACTTACATTATTCAAACTGTAGAATTCGCTTCATTGTAGTGAAGTTTGCTGGGGTTTGTTGGTTATCAAATCAGCCTTAAAGACTGTGTGGCTACAGCTGGATCTTCCTTACATTAAGTCAGACATTCTTACAGGTGAATTTTGCAGTTATCAGTAAAGACATGAATTTAGTTTGAATAATTTTGCCATTATCACATTAAAATCCAAATTTCTACCATTGGGATACCCTTGGGATGAGGGCCCTGAGCTTTCTCTTTGGCTGCGTCCCATACCCTGAAGCAAGACCCCTGCAGTAAAGATTGGGTTAGGGTTGTAGGACACTACATCATATGAAATGTAGTTGTGAATAGTCTTCTGTATTCAATAGCAGATGAACTGTCTAGTGTATCCCATGACTCATTGTACATGGAATACTCATGGGACTTAGGACCCTCAACTGGATAAGTGGTTAAGAAAATGTATTTATGTATGTATGTATGTATTTATGCATGTATGCATGTATGTATATATGTATTTATGCATGTATGTATGTATGCATGTATGTATGTATTTATGCATGTATGCATGTATGCATGTATGTATTTATGCATGTATGCATGTATATATGGAAGATTGCAAAACAGTTCACTAAGCAACTCGAGCTGCATCGCATCAGAGACAATAACATGCCTCACGTCATTTACCAAACACAACCTCCCAGTTTGGCAGGCTATTCTGCCATGCTGTTTTGACCCTGATGGATGAACCAGACCATCCATTCGTAGCCTTTGATGGGATGTTTACTTGTCACTCCTCAATTTGTGTATCATATTCGAGCAGAGTGATGAGCTCTGGGGCCTGGACACCAAACTCACTAGCTGTAGTCTTCTGCTGTAACGAAAGAATCATTTCAGATGTGACTTGTCTGGCTGAACTAACATATGGAAGGTGTAATTAAAATCATCTGGTGTATTTACCCTTAGCCGGCAGATGTTACCGTAAGTTATACAGTTTCTGCATCAGTCATCAAAAAAACTCTTGAAGCAATATTTTAAACAACTTCTCATGTTTCTGTTATTAATGCAACAAGTACCATGTGTGGCACGAAGATCACAGTGAGTCAGAGAAATTAAAGACAAATGAACTGAATAAGAAGAGAAGAGGAAAGAGATGAGAGCAAAAGGAGGGTAAACATGGATAGAGATGTAAAACCTTTTTTGGCTGAGGTGACTGAGAGCTAACAACAAACAAATGGGGCTAAAGAGCTAAAACCAATGACAGAGCAGAGTGATTGAGTTTTCATTCTGTATGTAGTGTCTAAATTTAACCCACAATTGTTTCCAGGCTCAGGAGAAATGGCATCCCACCCACATGTGAAGCAGACACGAGATCAGGGGTCTCATTCAGTTTGAGTTGTCATCAGTCAGCTTGGGCTATGTCTCCTGCCAGCATTACATCATGGCATACCTATTTTGATTTTAACAAGCCAGAGAAGTCATTTGGTGCACTGGCAGTGAGAGTCATACCACGTCGGGACTAATCAGTTCTGCACAAATTGGAGGGAGAACATTCAGAGCTGCTTAAAAGCCCTGGGCAATATTCCCACAACGTAAAATCATGTTTGCATGCTAGGGTCACTTGTACTTAATCACAGTATAAGCATCCACTAGCTCAGATTTGCTGTTGTTAAAGATCTTTTGGGGCACTAAGGTCCACCCAAAGGGATTAATTATACTATGATGTAAAGTTCTCATGTTCTTGCATGTTTTTAATGTATTATCTTGATATATAAGGTATATTTTACTTTGTAAAGGTCATACTGTCTGTACAGTACAATGCAAAAGCTCTAGGTTCTCAGAGTGATCTGACTGTTCACCCATACAGCCATAATGATAATAATGAAAAACAATCCGCAGTCACATGAAGAACAAGGAGTTCTGCAACAGATGGTGCAGCTTCCATAGAGCCCCAATCTCAATATCATGAAGTCATGGAGTATTGCGTGATCACAGAAGACACTGTAGCAGAATAAATCTACAGAAGAGCTTTGGTAAGATGTTTAGGAAGTTCAGCAAATTCAGTAAGTGTACCGTGTAAGTCATTCTTGCTAATGGTTTTATGTTCTATGTTTTTACATTATGATGTGTCATATTTTAATTTCAGCACTTTCTGATTTTTATCTGTGAAAAGTACTATAAAATACATTTTACTTATTTAGTTAATTACTAACTGAATGTATCAGCACATATTTCTGAAGAATTTAAACCAAATTACCTGTTTGAGTGTTGCGTGTCAGTTTAGAGGGCCTACTGTCTTTTTTATTAAAGTATTAATTTTTTTCTCTATTCTAAAGCTATACTCTGACTGTTCTTCTTCATTCCTATTCATATTTTACCGATTAGAACAAACATCAACATGTTTTTGCTGACCTTCTAATATTGTGAGGTTCTTCAGAGCCATGGAATGCTCCCAGTCTTTCAGACGGAGGTCCTCTGTGATTGTGTTCAGGATCTCCATCTCATTCCTCAACTGGGCCTCCGTGTGGACGTGGGTCACCCATAAACTGCTGGTGTCCTCTGTTATGTTGCTGATCTGGATCTGAATGTGGGACGTTTATGACTCCGTTTTAGAAAAGTAGATCTGATGTAGAGGTAACTTTTGTGCAAGCCATTATGAACATCTAACCTGCAAGTCGCGTATCTTCAAATGGTGAATACTGACATCGTTGCTGAAAGTGTGATTGACAGCTCCCACTGTCCAGTTGACCTCGTCTAATTTTTCCCTCAGTTCACTCACATGACCCGAGGTTTCCCTAAAGTAAATCAGAATCCCACAAAAGTTTATTTGAATGTTATTAGATGCAGTAAACTCCAAAAACTGTATTAAAACGTGTACCTCAGCAGGACGTCATGATCATGAAGCCACGTGGATGCTCGGGCCACCTCCGAACTCAAGCTCGTCAGGTTCCGACCAGCGGAGCTGCTTAGTGAGGACAACCTGTCATCCAACTGCACCAGGTAGCCTTCTGACTGTAGAGAGTGAGCCTGCATGCTCCTCAGCTCCACCTCCAGGCCCTGCAAGGAAAAGGACTCTGACTAATGGTAGTATTTCTGTCATCAGCCTTTATTTTTCAACCTTAAACTTAAATTAATTAAGCATGGATTGTTGGCTTGTTGCCCCTCAATGCACTTCTCTTTTTACCAGCTAGCCAGTTTGCAGAAGCCCCTGACTGAGCCTGGTTCTGTTCGAAGCGTCTTCCTGTTATAAAGTGGTTCTTCCTTTCCACTGTTGCCAAGTGCTTGCTCATAGGGTGTTGTGTGATGACATGTAAAACTGTAACAAACAATTTGTGATACACAGTGAACAGCTACTTAGTTGAAAAACAGTGTTGTGTTCCCCCTACGATGGCCTTGTCCCCCGAGTAAGACCCCACAAGGAAATAATATAAAGAAACCATGCAAGGGAAAGATTTTCAAAGTCCTAATACAGCAAAAATCAACTCAGATTAAACTTTTTTCTTTGCTGGATTAGCCATCCAACAACTTCCAGAAGTAATACTACAGCTTTTTATTAAAGTAGAGGAGAAGCTATGGATCCAGAACGGTGGCCGTACCAATGCAACACCACATGACTGGCAGCTGAAGGTTGACAAAGGGTTGGTGTAAAGATTCTTAAAAGAACTCTGCAACAGATCCCAGGCCAGTCAGTTAAGCTCCTGCTAACAGCAGAGGTGTGGAATAGAAGAGCCCCAAAGAGTATTCTTGAAAACACTACAGGGTGGCTGGGCATCTGTTCTTTGATCAATGGGGAGACGAGTTTGTCTCTAACGATCAAAGGCCCAAAACACTCAATGATGCTTGGGGTGAACCATTTTTGAGTATTCCTGTTTAAATTGGGCCTCCTTCATTAATCACACTTTCCTCTATAAACATTTAAGAAAAATTTAAATGGGGTATCCAGATATCTTGTGTTGTACCTTGATGAAGATCTCCAGCCTCTGCAGCCAGTTGCTGTGGTTCTGGAAGAGGTTTTCCAGTTTCCAGATGTTCTCCAGCAGGTCAGCCTGCTTGGACTCCTCTCCCAGGGTCTGCTGGAGCAGCTGGGAGCGCTCTGACATCCGGGTCGCATTCTCCGTCAGCACCTCCTGCCGCTGAGAAGACACCTGGGAGCGAGAGACTGGGGAGGGAAAGAGTGAGGAAGAGAGTCAGAGATTTGTTCTGAGTGTTGATGCAATGATCCCTCAGCTACAGCAAAAGTCCCCAAATTGAGTTTCATTTACTATCAATCACGGAGCTCGCCAGCACTATAATGTAGAGCAGATGTTGAGTCAGACGCCTGCTGTGATTCTGGTTGTCTATTTATGCTGAATGTATTGTTTGGTTAAGTCAAGACCGAAATAGTTTTACGAGTTTCTTGACTTGGAGAACATATGTAACATGACATTGTGGAAATTCTGCCTTCATTTTGACTAATGTTGAAGTTGGCTTCTGCATGCAGGTATTTATCCAATGCTTGGAGGAATTTTGTTTTACAGGTATGATGCATTGATTCTATGATAAAAATTCAATTTCAAACATACTTCTTTACCATCTAACTAGTGTTCTGACATCAACACCTACAAGGCTTATATAGTACAAAATCGAGGACGAGAGGACTTTTTTGTCATTCTACATTAAAACATAAAACCAAAGTGAATCCTTTCTATTAATGAATTTCAATTCTGGAGACATGGTCAAATCTAAGTAGTGGCTGTTTAGCTGTAACATCACATTTGATGATGGTTAAAGTGCAGAGGAAAATTTCTCGTCTTGCATTTTCCTGTTGCATAAAGGTCACTTCTCTAGCCTTCGCTCTCTTCTGTACCGTATCTAATGAGAAAAACCACCATGGTTTTATGTTATGTTGAAAGCATGCTGCATGGTAACAGCTCGATAGCCTGGCAGATATTTTGAAACCAGATGCTCAGCGCTGTGCCATGATGGCAACCTCTTCTCTGCAGGACCAGTGTGTGAAAAAACTTCAAAAGGAGAAAAAGGACAAATGGAGGAAATGCGAGGAAGCAGATTATTCCCTTCACACATGTTCCTCGACACGCTAATGCCCCTGACAGCTCGATATCACACACTCTGAATATTCCTGTTACCACGAATCTAAGACAGCAGTGTGTTTCTGTATGTGTGGCTTCATGTTCCTGCATTGTGGCCAGGAATCAGCAGCATGACTTCAGGGGAAGAAAAGTGCTGCAAAGCCGCAGAACTGAAAACAACCCATCTGAATTTCATCTCATTATGTGTGTTAGGTTTATTCCTAATGACCTGAAAAACTAAATAAGCTGCAATCTGTCCACTACACAGGGTGTTTAATTGCTAAATGATGGTCTGTCAGCAGCAGCAGAACCTGACACTATGGAGCGTATCAGGAGTACTTCTACGTGAAAACAAAGAAGGGGAAACATGAACAAGAAGCTGTAGGATACGAAAAAGAAGAGGAGGTAAGAAAAAAAAGTGATGAAAAATAGAGCAAAGGAAGAAAGAGAAGGATAATCCCACAGGCAAATCTTGTTTGCAGTCGTGCTTATTGTTTGGGACAGGTACCATGAGTAGAAATGTAAAGCTCAAGTTACACAGTTTGGTTCTCATGATCAGAAAAATGGTTGAATGATGACAGATGTTGAAGTCAGCCAGTTACGGTTCCCCATTTGAAAACACTGAGAATGTTAAAAGAAAAAAATGTTGGTGTATACACCACAAAGTTACTGTTTGTATCATCTTAAAACTATTTTGAAAATGTAATCTTTATTATCTTTCAAAGACTATTTTACAAATCTTTCATCTTCACTCTTCTTCACCTTCCTAAACTAAAAACTGTTTCAGACTGTGAAGAGGTTCTCTCTTAATGTTATATACACATCTTAGTCTCATACAAGTCTGTACAAAGCCTGATATTTATATGTTGTCTACTTTTGAGGTGAAGCTAAAAGCTTGAGGTAACGAAGCTTCTCCAGTCACAGCTGGGAAGCTGTGAAATAACCCGTCTTAATAGGTCAGGTCAACAGAGCCACCGGTGTCTTTAAACCTTTTCTTTACAAGCTATCTGAGAACCTTGCATCATTTTACTGGATTTTTGACTTATTTTTATTTTTTGTTATGTTACTTTAAACTGTGTTTGGCTTTATCTGTCATTTTTTCTTAAAGGACCAGAGTGAAAAGGAAGGAGGAAACAATTTATGATTCTTCACTGACTTTGGTTTGCATGAAGGTGTCTCCTTGCCAATTCCATCTACTGGTAAAACAACTTACAATTGCCTAAAAGCTTTAGTAAGGTGGGATTAATGACAACAGGATAGGTGGAGGTTTTTACATACTTCTAACTTAAAAATGGAGCATTTAAATAGACAGACAGAAACGTGAATATAAGCAAAAGAAAAAAAAGAAGAAGGAGAAAACTCATTATAACTACAAGTGCAACGAGTACGTTGACACTGATGAAAAAAATATATAAATGCCAGTCTCAGACTGCTGTATTTCTGTAAATTATGCTAAATCATTTCGACAGTATGAAGCCTATAGAAGGATGAGGCATAACCTTAACATATTGACAAGGGCCTTGGTAGCTTGTAAATAGTTATCATTAACTGTCAGCCAAATAAATGTAGGGTACATAAATATTTCTTCTGACATAGCAACAGAATCATGTTGAGACCAAATATTTCTGCTCCACTGGGCAGCTTTCATAGAATGAGGCGCTACACTCTGTCAGTCATTGTTTACTTCATTCTATACTGGTTGTGTACATGCCGAGTTTAGAAAGTGCTCTATAAATAAATATTATTATTGCAATTAAACATGATCTACCAACACATGTTGGTGTTTTGCAAGACCTTGGATGTTGTCTTATGGTATCAGGCATTATGATGTCACACAAAGAAGGTCCTGGGTCTGAGCTTGCATGTTCTCCATGTGCCTGTGTGGGTTCTCTCCGAAGTGCTCATACGGACCAGAGACATGCATGTTAGGTTAACTGATGGTTTTAAACTGACTCTGCGATATGAGCACAAATGGGTGTCTGTCTCTGTGTGCTGACCCTGTAAAAGACTGGCGACCTGTCCAGAATATGCCACAGTGTTTGCCCTATGGCAGCTGGATGGGTATCTGCCTGCCCTGTGGCCCTACGTTCAGGGAATGGATCCTTCCATTAATGATCTATAAAAAATATGGCATGAAGATTTCATCAACACCACTGGTTGAAATGCAGGACCAAACAGAGCCTTCACAGTGATTTACAGATGGCTGCAGATATTTGGATTCATTGGTCCCTCAGACCTGTTGTCATGGATTTTCAGTCCAGTTTGTAATTTAGTATACCTCAGCCCTTTCTCCCCATTTCCCTTTCTTAAGAATGGCTTTTTGAGAGCCATCCTTCCACTGAGACCATTTCTGATGAGGATTCAGTAAACAGTAGATGCAACAACTGAAGGTCCAGATGCATGTCTCAGGTCCTTTGTCAGGTTTTTTCTGTTTTTTCTGCCCTTTTTATTAAGGATGTGACTTTTTAATATTGTTCATCTGCTGTAAGCAGTTTTCTAGGATTGACATTTCCTTTTTATCCTTCACTTGTCCAGTTTCCTCCCCCTGCACACCATGCTGAGATATACCAGGTTCCCAGCTAATAGCTCTTTAGAGATGAGCTTGTTGGTCCAAAAGTACAATTTTCTACCTGTCAAACTACGTTATCGTTGATATTTTTCATAGATACAAATGAGATGTTTTTGTTACAGGGTGCTAGTAACAAAGTGCCAAAGTTCTTCTGCTTATTTATTTATTTGCTTTATTCATTCATAGGCTTTTCTTTGCTTGACTTAAAAGAATGGGTGGTTCTAAAGACCTCACTGAGTTTGAGCACAGTAAAAGGAGGCCACTGCTGCAACAAGTCAGTTTGTGAAAAAGAAATGCCTGGAAAGAATTTCTTGAAGGAGTTTCTGGTTTAGCTGGGCTGTGAATTCAAAAATCCAGTTTTTGGTCATGCAACTATGTAAAAAATTAAGGATAGTGATAACATTTTATATCCAAAGAGTCAAAGATCAACTGCTTTTATTCAAATTTGCCAGTAGATGTTATATGTAGTGATAGTAATTTCAGTTTTCTTATTTCTTTTGGTTTATTTTATCCTGAGTCTCTGCAATTGTAGAAAAAAAAAAAAAAAGAGCTGTCTATTTTAATCTTTATCACACTCCAGTGGTAACTAAGCTTTACTCCGGATATTAATCCAACCTTTTGTTTTTCTTCCTCTTCAAATAAGAGTCTGTCTTTTTGATGTGAGCTTAAAGAAGGCAGGTTGTTCACTTTTGGATTTTAAGATCCTGTAATTTCACTCTCATTCACTGCTGGAAGGCTTTCAGGTCTGCAGGTCAGTAAAAGACTCTTTCTTCTTTATTTCCTTCCCTCCTTCCTGCATTGGCATCCCCTCAAAGTCAAGAAGGATGTTGGTCAGTTCTTGTCTGACTACTGGCGGGTCTTTTTTAGTTTTTAACACATGTGAAAAACAGTGTTATACAATAACATCTGAGTGTGTGCTTTAGACACACCGAAAATCGCCTATTTTTAGGTGAGAAACAGCTGTTTGAATGGTTCTCCAGTTTGCTATTTTTCATCTGTCTCACAGGTCAGATCACTTTCATTGCTGGTTGGTCAATTATGAAATCTGCACCAAATTCAACTTCTGTCTTAGAGCTACATTATATGGTCTGTGAATGTTGAATTAGTTTAAGTTGTCTACTGAAAAATTCATTCAATATTTGATAAATCTTTATAAAGAAAATTTGCATCTCTGCCAGAAATTAAATGTCTCAATAGTTAAACTGTTTTCTCCACTGACTGTGGAGATGGAAAGGTCACTATCACAGAAGGAGCAGACAAGTCAAGGCTCAGAAGTTTTGTCACAAGTCTATCTGCCATGTCTGACTCCTTCATGGAGGTCCACTGATGAAAACCTTGTGAGCTTCGAACTTTTGCTTTGAGGGGTTATACCATAAATTGCAGTGTAGGAGTTTATTTATAGTGAAGCATAGGTCTGCATAATGAATAGGTGGACGGGTATCATCATAGAGATTATATTTACATTCCTACTTTTATTTTGTGGGCAACAAAAATCACACTTTTGATGAGAAGTTTGAACAGAAAATTCAGAACCTGCGTATTCTAAGCCACACACATGATCCCAGACTGACCAATGTAGTGTATACAAAGACCACCCTAACTAGGACCAGTCGAAGTTGGTGTTGTCTTTGTATACTTAGTTGTAGTTGCAGTGGATATGAAGCTATCTTTGTATATCAAACAGCCTCCAGAAAGCAACTCAAACTGATTCTGGAACTATAAAATAATTGACATGACATATTGCAGCTGCAAAGAAAGATAAACAGTACAGAAAGAACAATGAACTCTGCTATAAGAAAAAAAATATTGCTTGTCAGACAACTTCATTAAGCTTGTTTACATATGTGTGTATGCACGTGTACGTGCGAGTTTGTGTGCTTGCATGTCTGTGTGCTGGCATTCATTACCAAACTGCATCCAAACATTTCAGTATGTTTATTTTTATGGATGATTGTTGCTGGATTTTCCAAGCCAGAAAGAAGCTGGAATATAGGATCAAGGGCAAATACAGTACACAATGTATACGCACGGGGTACTTCATTAGATACACCTGTTCAACTGATTATTAATGTAAATATATAAATCAGCCAATCAGGTGGCAGCAACTAAATACATTTAGGCATGTAAGGTCAAGAATACCTGCCAAAGTTCAAACAGGACCATCAGAATGTGGAAGAAGTGAGAGAAAGCAATAGTTTTACTAGAAAATTTATCATTTAGCTCAAAAAGTTAAGAACAAATATACAGATTTTATATTTTGGAAAATTGTAATTTTTTAGAAGCAAAAAAATTGTAAAAAACATTTGTAGGCAAACCTTTTAGACAATAAAGATGCAGTATTTTGAGAATAATGTGGTAAAACAACACAGGGAGGAAGCACTGTGTACAACTGAAACAAAAAAGCACAATTTAAACTCAGTTGTTTGACTGTTTGGAAATAGGAATCATTGCTAATGTTGTTCTCCAAAGCACCCTGAAATATATCACCATGTTATACAAATTTGTACAAAAAACTGGATAATTGAAGTCATTCACTGAATCTGTTTGTAATGGTCCTTAAAAGCTAAATGAAGCTGCTTTCATTTCTTTGAAACACACACACACACACAGAGTGAGTGATAGAGACTTCCTGTGTATTAAGCAACTTTATTAAAAAGCCTGTGAGAGAACTAAACAGGGAGATTAGTAACCATGGGTGCAGGCCAGAAGACAGAGCACTGCAGGATATTTGACTTGTACACAACAGAGCAACGGATGATGAAAGACCTGCAGCTCAGAGGGGCTGTTTAACGAGAAACTGTTTGCCTTTCACATTAATGTGCAAGAACAATCAGGAACGGATATAAAATTAAACATGCAGACCTCCTGCAAGTTCATACCGATGTTGTGCAAAACTAATTCAATTACACTAAATTAAATTTAACTTCCAGGAAATTAGATTTTAACTGAAGTGAATAGCAAAATATATGATAATCAAAGAAAGGAGCTTATGAAACACGATGTGAACAAAATTATAACTTCTAATATATAAGCACTAAATATGGTGATGTGACAGAAAAATACAGCAGTAGAAAAACTTAAAAAGTTTGACATAAACGTGAAATGGAGACTGTTAGCCTTTAAAGTAAAAGTTAGAAAAGGATTGCTTACTGTGATAACACACAACTTTTACTTTGAAGGTGAACAGTCTCTGTTTCCAGTTTGGGTTGTACTTTTTCAAGTTTCACTCCTACCTAGCAAGTAGCTAGAGAGACTTTAAACTGTAGACAAAGCAGTTTGCTAGAGACCTTAGCAGTCGTAATGAGGTTTTCAGTGCTGTAGCATCAACTTCTTTCACCATGTAGCAACTGCCAACAATCACTCACCAGTCAGTGAGGAAATACACATTTTTCTCTAGTGACTGAAAGTTGCTGATGGGTCGCTGATTTGTATCTAAGCCATTGTGATGAGGCCTAAAATAGACCAAAAATAGACCACCAAATTAAGAGGGTATGTAGTTACATTAAGATAGCGATGCAATCCTACTTTAGTTGCCTGCTGGAACTAGCTTGGAGGCTTCACTTCATTCACTGACTCTGTTGTCAGTGGCGTACACCCATATAAAAGAAAAACACACCAAAAAAGCAGAAATTAAAAGTGCAAATGCTTTATTAGACCCAAAGTAACTTTTGGTTCTTTTGTAGCAACACATTTTGTGGATGTAGTTTGACATCAGAAATACTGAAGCATGTTTCACAAGATACAACTTCTGTAATTTTAGCACAGTTCCACACAGAAAACCCTGAACTGTAACATCAAAGACAGCTTTGCAGGTCTGTCTCAACATCCCAGAATATCTTCACTATCCAAATAATGCCTTCCCTGTTAGTCTAAAACCTCACTGTTCAGTTTAGATTTCAAAGCGGCATTGGAAATGGTCAGAGATCAAAATGCCTTTGGAGGCCACAGGACAGACCTATAAGCACTCAGAGCATTGGAACACTGATGAGGACTGAGAGATGGAAACTGTAAATGGAGAGAGATGTCAGCCATCAAATCAAATACAAACCATATCAGATAAACAGTTGTGATTGGCCCGGCAAAGACGAGGCCAGGTCGAACTATGTTTCAACAGGAGAAGAGCCAGATGGATTCTGCCAGAGCAAAGGAAACACGAGCTCTCAGATTTGCCTGATTCTCAGGCTACCAAGGTCGAAAACTCAGATCGATCACTTCACAGGACATTGCATTGACTTAAATTAATTTCCTGCATACTTATCTTGACTGTAATCACCACTGGCCAAAACCTAACTATTACGTTGATGTTGGATTTTGTATCCGAAAGAAGGGTGAGTAACCATATATATGTTGTAAAAGTATGCACACACACACAGAGGGTGCAGATAAAAAGATAAATGAAGGCAACATGTTGTCTTTGGCTTTGCTCACACAGGAATGCAGCTCTGATAGACCTCCCTCTGTCTCCTCCCGCTGCACTGATCATGACAATGCCAACCGTTTTTCTTTGTTCGTGTGCGTGTGTGTGTGTGTCTGCCTGCCTGTGTACATAGGGAAATACTTCAGTTTGTTCACATACACGTACAAACATTTAGAACAATGATCAGTTGTATTGTAATCCATACCCTTACTTACCAGTAGGTCTCCAAGGTATCTACGTGTAATATGACAGATAAGTTACAGACAATAAGAAAATTGCCAGATATTTACAAAATCAACACAGCCTCATATTTCTAAAAGTACAATGCTTTTTTTATAGGACAAATACAACATCTACACCCATCATTGTCCCTATCATCATTGTAAGTGGCATGCAGCAAATGTTGTGATGCAGTCTTGTGTTCGCCTTTAAGTTCCCAGTCCTCTCTGATCACCCTGCTTTTGTGTTTATAGATACAACTAACATGAAAGTGCTACTGTAGACTTGCATGAATCCCAACTGCATTGCATACAGTCCTTCCCACTTCAAGTGATTTTTTTTTCATTTTCATTTCCATTTTTGACTAATTTGTTAAAATTTGAAGGCCCCTAAATCTGTTTGGTTTTGATATTTTAGAGCCCATAAACACTCAGTATAGTCTGTCATTAATGAGGCCTTATATCTTATCTTATGCCTATTTTCAAATCACCTGTTGCACCTATAAGCACATAAAATGGGATGTCATAGTGGCCTACAGTGCACCTGTACATCACTGCATCACGGTTAATGACATTTTTAGGGATTTTGAAACCTAGTTTATGGTCATCACATTGATTGTGCTATGCACCAATATTACCACAATCCTGTCATCACTTATACTGGTGCTTTAGGTGTCCCAGACTCAAAGCCTCTGGTATAGCAAATTTATACACAAGGCCTCTTTTAGCTATGGAGCTGGATGCACCAGGTCATGGCATTAGTAAGGCAGTTTCGTAATTCCCAGGTTGTGACATTTTAATCCAAACCAAGATCTTTTCCTAAAGTAAAAAGCCAGACAAAACAAATGAGAGAGTTAAACAAAAAGCTAGGCAATATGGTAAGCATATGTGAACCACTGTCTCCTGGCAGTTAAAACTGTGACGTGTGTCACTGCCATCACCTGCCAGCATCATAATCCAAATTTTGTAGATCTGTAAACCATTTCTGTTAACTATCAGCTATGAACATTTCCTCAGCCGTGTCACAGCACCAAAAGGCACATAGTCAGTCGTGGAGCGTAAACAGTATCTGACAAAACATCATTATTTAGCGCCCCAGGAGGGGAATGTGTACAGTGTACTAAATTCACATATGTATAACCCGTGACATAACGAGGAAGAGTTTAAAACCAATTCACCAGGCACAGCCTTACTCTACTGGTGACAATTACATCTGTAACCTCATGCTGGTTGTTTCTATTTAACGAGCCATCTAAACAGGTTTTGCTCAGAACAGGGTGGTTTGATGGGTAAATGTTCTTCCCAACCTCGCTGAATGCAGATAATACTGCAGATCGTCTGCACATTCATATATACCGACAATGGGGGACTCTTCCACATTACACAGTGAAGCCCAGCTGTTGAGCTGGCCTGTGCTCCCGGCATTTGATACATGAATGGATCAAGTGTCTGCCTCCTCTGTGTCTCGACAGAAGAACTCAAAGGCCATGAAGCTGTGAATTTGGGGCTAATCTGTTTTGAATATTTCTGCCATGCCACTGTGTGTGTGCATGTGTGTGCTTGTGTGAAATACACAGCAAAGAATAGAAGGGGGTTGGAAAAGAGACAAGATGACTTTCCCATCCTACAGAGCTGAGCTTTAAAAGCTTTGAAATGGATTTGTCAGGCATATGTCTCAACTTTCAGGCCATTTCTCATCAGCTTTGCCTGAAGTCACAAATGCACACCTTAAAAACTGAGAGGACCTTAATGATTGGGGTTAATGACTGAAAGAGATGTACAAATACAAAAGTCTTGAAACACGCTTCATTTCTTTCTATTTTACTTCCAAGGAGCCAGACTTTATTGTAATTTTTCAAGTGGTACTGAGCAATAGTTCTCCAGGTTTTCTTAATGTCTTTCTTTCTTTCTTGTTTTTTGGACATTTGCTGCTTAATTTTAAGAGAATTTCTTTCTTAAAGGCAGACTGCATGGCTAGATTTTAAACACCCTGTTACTATGAAACTTAAAACACCCAGATTTAAAAAGGTGTGACCAATACTTTTGTCCATATAATGTAGGTCTAACTATATCTGTGTGTAGTTTGGTGCTGCAGTAGTGACAGAAGGAAACTCCACCCATTCCTTTTTAACAGTATATATGAGTTTGGTTCATGGGCATAGCAAATTTTAAGCCTTCTTTCTACCCAGCCATCTCTCTGATTAAGAGACATAATCTCTCCAGTGTGTCTTGGGTCTGCCTGGAAGTTTCTTATATGCCCAAAAGATCTCACCAAGGAGGCGTCCAGGAGGCATCATGTTAAGTTGCCCAAAACACCTCAGTTGGCTCATTTTTATTTTAAAAAATAGTGGCTTTAGTCAGTGTCTCCCAAATGGCTGAGATCCTCAACCTATCTTTGAAGGAGGTCACAGTCACCCTTCGGAGAAAGCTTTTTTGTATCTTAAGTCTCATTCTTATAGTCACTATTCACAGCTAATGGCCATAGATCAAGGTAGCATAGATTGATAAAAAAATAAAGTCAATTTCACGCTCAGCTCTCTTCACCACAAAAGACCACAAAATCTGCAAAAAAATTGCATCCATCTGCCCGTCTCCTGCTTCACTCCCCCTTCACTCATGACCTGAGATACTTGAACTTCTCCTCTTGAGGCAGTAACACATTCCCAACCTGGAGTGGGGACTCCACCCTTAACCATATGAGAACCAAAGCCTCAGATTTGTAAGTGCTAATTGTTTTCTTAGCTACGTCACTCTCCTGCAAACTGCCCAAGGCCAAGCTGGAAGTTGTAGATTGATGAAGCCAACAGAACCCCCCCTCTGCCCCTTAGCTGTTCCTAAAAGTTCTGTCCATGAAAATTATGAACAGAATCTGGAAAGAAACACAAACTTACATTTACATCTAGTAGATTACTTCATATAATTTTTATACCTCAGCATCACAGTTCAGAATTCAATTATTTATATTACAACAGTGGCCACCTCAAGGAGATTTATACTGTAAGGTAAAGACCTTAAAATAATACAGAGAAAACCCCAACAATCAATTGACCCCTTTGAGTAAGCATTTGGCAACACTGGGAAGGAGAAACTCAGCCAGAACCAGGCTCTGGGAGGGGCAGCGATCTGTCGTGACCGGTTAGGGGTGGGGGGGAGGAGGACGGGACAAAAGACACGCTGTGGAACAATGCTTTTTGTCCTTTCTTCCTTCCATCATTCCCAGAAGGAGATATTAGGCTTTATTTATCTGTCACAGCATACAAAATACATCAGTTTACAAATAAACCAAATGTCTATAGAGATGAAAACATTGCTAAATTGATTTATTTATTCACAGAATTTGTTATACAGCAAAATGTCCCAGATTTCATTATTCATGTTTCTCAATGTGAGGATTTGCTGCCTTTATTTTTTTTAAATGAAGTTTTAATTTATGGTTCATAATTTTGAGGTCTGGACTGGTGATTTAACAAAACACTGAAGGTGTTTCTTTAGGCTCTGGGTACTTGTAATGGCAAATTTCTTACTATGTAAATAATTATTAAAGAAGTTAAAATGAGTTCAGCCTCAAATGTGCATCAATACATCAGCTATAATAAACACAGAATATTACTGCTGCTGGAAATGGTGCAGATGAAACAAACAAAAAGTAAAAGAAATACATTAAAACATTTGAATTTGAATAAAAATCTAGGTAAAAGCAGCTTCAGTTCCAATGAAGAGAAACACAACAGAGCCAAACATTACACTGAAATAGTGAAACGTTGGAATGACATGTTAAAATATAAAATACGTGGGAACGTCACAGTAAATTCATCACGTTTCACTGTGTTTATGTTTCTTGCTCAAACCTTTATCACGGGGTTGAATCTGAATCAGATTTTCAGTCAGCCATGGTCGGTCGCCACAAATAAATAATTCCACCGCATACTGGACACCACAGTACACAAACCACATCCCACACCAGACACAACATTAAGAGGTCCAAAGCGTTCAGCTGCAGGGAAGAAATGGGCTTTGATTGTTTATTGGGCACTATGTTGTTCTTTTTCAGCATAAAGCATATCCGAGTTTAAACAGAGTTTAAAGCCATGTTATCGTTAAATCACCTGAATATATTAACTGCAGAAATGAGGCCATACTTAACATCTCTTTGATCATTGTTTTGCTTTTATGACCAGAAATGCACAAATGTACTTTATGGTATATTAACCTTGTTTTCAGCAGCACACAATTCTTTAGCTCAAAAGCTCCTTAAAGGAGAGAACAAAGAGCAACTGATTTTCTGACCATTGGTCAAAAAACAAAACCAAAACAGACCACAAAGTTAACATAACTGCAAGTTT
This sequence comes from Etia nguti, assembly GCA_015106755.1. Classification (NCBI taxonomy): domain Eukaryota; kingdom Metazoa; phylum Chordata; class Actinopteri; order Cichliformes; family Cichlidae; genus Etia; species Etia nguti. The sequence continues at coordinate 95,525 of VUQG01045925.1, forward strand.
TTGTTATTGTCGTTGTTGGGTTTTTTTAAAGGTACACAAACAGTTTTTGCTCTAGTTTATTTATTGATTATTTCAACACTGTGTAATTGCTAAGATCAGATGGTGGAAAACCTACTGCAAGGGGTACTGGTCTATGAGAGCAAATGGAAATAAAGCTTTAAAAGTTTGGCTTACTGGTACCATAGACTAATGAGAAAGAAAAAAACTATCAACAAAGTAATCTTCTTCAACAGAAACAGCAGAGGAATTGAGCATGGCAGACAAAGATGCAAAGTTTTATGGGAACTGTTTTGCTTATTTTAGAAAACCACTAATGTCATACAGGCTGTCAGTGATTTCTTGTCATCTAATTTTCTATAAACAAGTGTCACGTTTAATTTTGAATTAGATAAAGTTAGAAATGTATATATTATGGCTGAAATGATAGAATTAGGTGCAAAGTCATGATATTGCAGTTAGATCCTTTCATGCCTGTAGCTTTTATAGGTTAGTGCCTGATCTGCTTTCATAAAGGCCCCAGTTCTGCTATATTGCTGATAAGTACACTCTATTGTAAAACCACAGGTTTACAATATATGGAATATAAATATAAGTGCTAAACACATGCCTTTTAACTTTGTTTATTAAATCTGACAAATCTTTAAACAAGAGCTTAAAAGTGGGAGATGCGACCAATAAATGTCTAATTATGTGGGATTTCTGTTATTTATTTTGATATACACCAACAATGTCTCTGGTCTCGGCAGTTGTGTTGAAGTGCCTCTCTGGGGGAGATTTTGTGTGGAAATCAGCCAGCTGTAACTCAACTGCAGGAATGTCCAAATTTAGTGACAGCAGTGGAGTTTATTTGATTTCTAAGCGTGGGCCCTGTCTGATGTGGCAGACATCAAAGTGAGGCTCTTGCTGTGAAAGGCCAAATGACTTAATGGATGTGTGTGTGTCTGTGAGTGTGTGTACAAAGGAAGTACCTGTTTTTTGCCTCCTGAATGGATTAAATGAGTTATTATTAAAAAAAAAAAAGAAGAAGAAGAAAGAAATCTTAAAAACCTTTTGATTAATAATACAATACAACAATGTGGCCTTCTTCTGCTGTAACCAGACTGCTTCAAAGTTCAACATATTGTATGCTCAGAAATGCTCTTCTGTGTACGTTGGTTATGAGTGGTTATTTGAGTTACTATTGGCTTCCTATCAGCTTAAAGAAGTCTGGCCATTCTCTTCTGACCTCTGCCATTAGCAAGGCATCACTGGATGTTTTCCCTTTTTCCAATCATTGTCTGTAAACCTAAGAGACAGTTGTGTCTGAAAATCCCAATAAATCATCACATTCTGAAATACTCAGACCAGCCTGCCTGGTGCCATGTTCAAAGGCACTTAAATTACCTTTCTTCCCCACTCTATCTGCATGCCTAATTGCACTGGGTTGCTGCCATATGATTGGCAAATTATATAGTTACATCGATGAGTAATTGAACAGGCCAACCTAACAAAGTGGACTGAAAGCTGAAAACCACACCGCTTATTTTGAGTGTACATAAAATGTCCAGTGATAAACAGTACAGATGAATCCAGGGTTGTTGGTGGATAGGTCTTCATCTGTGTGGTGCCATCTAAACCCTACTGTGTACATGTTTTTACCAAAAACAAAATTGGTTAGTAAAATTGTAAAACCCCATATATCTTAAACAGTCTGTTTAAGATACTGTTGTCTTCCAGTAAATCCACATGCCTTGTTGACATTGTGAGTTTATTGCCCCACCATGCATTTCTTGTGAATTTTTAATTATATTAGGTGGCTTAATTAATTATAGTAACTTTTTCTCAGTTTAGTATCCAAAAATTATTTCACAATGCTTTGAAGGTCTGACACATTGCAAGTGCTATTTCTTAAAAATGACAAACCAAGTTCTGTAATCTGCTTTGCCACTAATCATATCCCCATTAGTCGCACAGCTGACAGGGATTATTAATATTTTATTCCTGTTCTTTCTTTCTGAATAGTTTACCTCTAAGTGGACTGTGGTTTTTGCTGCAAGAACTGTTTTCTCATCTCAGTTCTTCTGGTTTACATCTACCAAAAAGTATACGTAACTGAAGCATATATGCAAACAAAGCAGTAAAAATACTTCATTTCATGGGCAATTTCCGTTATTCTAAATACTAAAGTGTTTTTGCGCTTTAACCCCCCCCCCCAAAAAGCTCAATGTTACTTTCCAGAAAGCTGCACAAACAGATTTAATGTCTAAATACTAAATGTTTGGCAGTAAACAGTTTAGAACAAAGGAAACGTAAGACACACTGAAACACAAAGTGGGCGGTATGATAAGCACACAACAAGCACATTTCAAGCATTTCTGTGGTCAACATTAGAGTTGTTTGTTAGAGTTTGTTTGTTAAACTAAGTAAGATAGATAGCATCTGATCAGGGCAAGCAAGGCAGGCAGTGCTTGCCTAGTGAAATTTAAAAAAAGAAATCATAAAACATGCCAAAGAAAGTGTCTCTCTCTTTTGATCTAACACAGCATTGTCATAAAGCTTATAGCTTACTTCCATATTATGACCCCAGTTGGCTATTGCCTCAGGAAGCAGGATTAATTCTGCTTCACTACTGGAATCTGTACGGGGACTATGTTTTAAGAGGATGTATATCCAGTTAACAATAGCTCGAGTTTGTCAAGCTGAGAGGCTACCATTCTTTTTTGGTTTTCTGGTTGTTCGCACACATTGCGATAAACCTCTGCTCTTTGATGTGTGACTGATGGAAGACCAGGGTGCTAGGGAAGCAGCCACTGACTCTGCTTTCATTGTTTTTAGATCAGTTACAATCTGTATGGTTGTAAAAACAGAGCTGGCATTAAACCAGCTTCTGTCATATATCATAACAGATTGCAACAGATAAGTTTTTCTCACTGACCACCTTGGCTAACATGTGATGCAGAAGGGTCAGAGTGCAGTGCAAAAACATTTTTAATAACTCCTTAAGCATGTTAGCAAAGAATGTTTTGTGAGGATACACAGAAACAGGTAGATGCAAACAGGAAATATTCATTTTTCATGTGCTATCAATGTAGATAACTTTTTTGTATAGGTGAATAAGGTAGAGAACACAGGATGCATTTTAAGCATGTATTAAGAATGAAACCAATAGGGAAGTGTCAAACTGCTGTTCCCTCTATGGTTACTTGAGGACAAGTGGATTAGTCCCAGCTTCAGCAAAGAAATGAAGATGCTCACAACTTGGAAGAAGTTTATAGTTAGTTTTTCCCCCTTATAAGAATGGCATGGTGTTTGGGAGAGTTTTTAAAGGAATTGTTTGATAGATAATATAGTCTGCAGCCTGTCCAAGAAGCTTGTTTCTGTTATTTAGCACTAAGTACTTAGCAAGAATCAGCTATCTATGCAGTTTTACATATTTGGGTGCATCTTGGTGCATTAGCATGTAACTTAGCACTTTAACCCCCTAATCAAAATATAGTCAGTTCCAGCTCCAGTGAAGCCCCATTGGTTTACATCATGGTGGCTAAATCCACCTTTTCTATACAGTCTCTGGTTATAACAAACTAACGTCAAATTTTGTGGATTGCAACTTTAAAGACATTGCAATATAATTGATTTTGCTCACCTTTCCATCCTTTGTTTAAAACTTTTGTTCCAAGCTATCGTCCAACCAAACACAGTGGAAACTAATAACCACTCAGTTCTAGGGTGCCAGCTCTCATAACTGTACAAAGTGTGCCTCTTTGGACATCAGCTCCAGCACGCATTTAGACAGATCAAACCCACGCAGTGTGTTTGTTTATGAGCATGCCACTATTTGGAATCTGTTGCTGCTTAATTAGTCTGTCAGTAAAACAGAAAAAAGACATGTAGAAGACTAATTTAGACGCCTGCTATTGTACTCTGAAATCCCTGAAGCTTTATCCCCCCCCTCCCACTGCAGCAGATTTATAAAATCCCTATAGCTGTTTATGGAGACAAGCAGGAGTGAGGCATGGTGTTTTTATTTGTGTGAGTCACTTACTGCAGTGTTTCATTTTATTGCATCTCTTGACCTTGTTTATCTGAACTGTAAACATGTAAAGTTCTACTTGTTTACAAGGAGAGACTGTCATCTCGACATGACATCTGGGCTTTTCTAAAAGATAAAAACAGTGAGGCCTAAACAACTAATCATTAAAAAAGTTTCTGTGTAGTTGTAAAATGTAAATGGAAAAGCTTTTGTCTAGTATCCTTGTCCATGTAAATGGAAACCGAATACAGTGATTTGGAAATATCAAACCCATATTTTACATACAATAGAACACAGAAAATAAATCAAATGTTTAAATCAAATAAATGTACCATTTTAAGAAAAATATAGCTCATTTTGATCACATTATCCTTTTCCAAATGCTTCCCTTTTTGTTTTGTGATTTAAAAATTTTTTTTTTGGCTTTTAAAAAAATTTCCTTTGTATTTTATTCAACTTCTACTGTGTTTTGTGTGCTTTTGAAGTACTTTTCTATTTACTTTTGTTTTCTGAAGTTGCAGTGCATTTGCATTTCCAGGGCCACCATAAAAGCCTTATACTTCATAGTTTAAAATGAACATGAACAGAGTTGCAGCTTCACACGATAAAAAAAAAAATGAAACAAAACTGATGCTGTAAGAAGGTAAGCTTACACAATATAAATACTATATATACACACATGTTATATAACAAGTCTAAGATGCCACAGAAATGCTAATATATTCCTATCCCAGTCAATTATTGCTATTCTGTTAGATCTCCCTGGTGCAGCACAATTATTTGTGAGTACATGTGATAGATACGAAAGAGTCTGGAGACACCATGTCACTCAGAGGAGGATCTGGACTACCTGTGCAACCTGAATGGGCTGCAGGTACTATTTTATGCTATCAGCAGTGACAAGGATACTAGACAAAAGCTAAACTAGGCAAAAAGAAAGTCTCGATGTGATCATCCCCTGAAAAACTATTCAGTATAAAAGTACACTTCCAGTGTTGCCATTTTCATTTGCACCAAAGCAGGTAAAATTGAATCACAGTGGTTTATGTTTCCTAACTGAACAGATTTTACTGACCTTTTGTTAATGTTCCCTTAATTTTTGAGCAGAAGAGCATATCACAGACACTCACTGGCAGCTGGCAGATTTATCTTTGTTGTCAGTAATGTTTGCCATGTTTCATGATAAAGATGAAACCAAACACTAGCAAACAAATAAACTAAAGTGCAATAAATACAATGTATTTAGTAATTTTACACCACACCAATTAATATCCATGCAACCACGCAAGTAATCATTACTGCTGAATTTCTTGGCTATATTTGCCTCAAAATAAACAAAAACAATTCTTTGCAGTATTGAGAAAGGACACAAAATAGAAAGACATCTGGTCCAATTAGCCCTGACATGTTAATGGCCTGTGTCTGACTCTCTGAATAAGCTCATCTGCTGACTTTTTGGACTCCTCTTGTCTTGACTGACTTTTCTTCCTCTTTGGTCTGAACGAGTGCGGGTGTGCGTCCTCCTTCAATAATGGACTCCTACTGAGAATGCTGGAACATGTCCAGACTCTTTTCTTCAGAAAGGGCCATGGCCAGAGAACAGAAACTCATTAGAACAAGGCTTTATTTTCTCAGAGTCAATTTAAGGGCCCCCAGACTGTGTGTAAATGCCAGATACATGTGTACAGTGCCCCCTTCTTGATTTCCTATTTTTTTGTACGTTTGTCACACTTAAAGTTTCAGATCATCAAACAAATTTAAATATCATACAAAGATAACATAAGTAAACACAAAATGCAGTTTCTAAATGAATATGTTTATTTTTAAGGGGGGGGGATCCAAACCTACATGGCCCTGTGTGTAAAAGTGATTGCCCCCTAAACCAAATAACTGGTTGGGTCATTCTTCAAGTATTTCCAATAACTGGCAATTAGTCTTTTACAGTGCTGCTGAGGAATTTTGGCCCACTCATCTTTGCAGAATTGTTGTAATTGAGATACATTGGAGGGTTTTCAGGCACAAACTGCTTTTTTAAGGTCATGCCACAACCTTTCAGTTTTTCTTAAGTCATTTAGTGGCGGACTTGCTGGTGTGTTTTGTATCATTACCCTGCTGCAGAGATCAAGATCAGCTTGAGGTCACCAACAGATGGCTGGACATTCTCCTTCAGGATGTTTTGGTAGACCGCAGAATTCATGGTTCCATTTACCACAACAAGTCTTCCAGGTCCTGAGGCAGCAAAACAGCCCCAGACATCACACTACCACCACCATATTATGCTGTTGGTATGATGTTCCTTTTCTGAAATGCTGTTACTTTTACCAATGTAAAACCTTCTAAAAAGTTCAACTTCTGTCTCGTCAATCCACAGAGTATTTTCCCCAAACTCTTGGGGATCATAAAGATGTTCTTTGGTAAACGTAAGATGAGTCTTTGTGTTCCCTTTTGCTCTTCACTGGTTTTCTCAGCGATCATGACATGCTGTTCTTTAATGTTGTTCTGGAGTTTTTTGCGACCTCCTAGATGAGTCATCGATGTGCTCTTGGAGTAATTGGAGGTCACTCCTTGGAAGGTTCATCTCCTTTACTTTGTCAGACATGTTTTATTTAAGTGATTTCTTGATTTAAGAGGTCTGAATGTGTTTAGTGAAACTGAACTCAGTTTTCCATTAAATGTGGTTAATCACATTTAATTCATGATTTAAATCATCATTTAAAAACTCAATTTTGTCCGCTCTTAAAATTTGTTTGATGATCTGAAACATGTAATTGTGACAAATATGCAAAAAACTAGGACATCAGGGAGAGGGCAAACACTTTTTCACACACACTAGTTTCTGCATACATTTTGGTAAGTGTATATTACTCTATATCCCAATGTGTTTGTTTTATTATGTTTTATATTATGACTATGATAAAGTTTATTAAATATTTAAATGTACTGTATGTTTGGATATTTTAAATTCATGACTGAGCAAACTTCCTTGCTTGGCTCGATGTATATTACGTGTATGTCAGTTTTACTCATGTAGTTATTTGCAGCCATAACTGCACTATGTACAATGTGATGGAGGTTTTACTCTCCTGCATGCGATGTGTGTTTGGGAACAGTATTTCTTGCGCGTGTAAAACATAAACAGACTGAGGTCAGAAACACCTCATCTTCCACAGCCAGAATGCTTATTGTTTCCACAAGGGAGGGATTTAAGACCTTTAAAGTTTGTCTTTAAAGTTGCTAGGAGTGGCAGTTTGTGGTGTCAGATTTACCCTCAGAGAGTTTTTGTACTAACAAACTTAGTCTGACACATATGGTCTACATTAAAGGCATTTTTTAAAATCTTGAATAATAAAGATTATGTGTGGGTCTTTTAAATATCCTCAAAAGAGCTAAAGTAATCTAAAGCTTGTGGCTGGACTAAAAGGAACCGGCCATTGTTTTTTTTTTTTTCTTCTTTTTTTAACGGTCAGGTTTTTGGCAAAAACATGTGGCTATAAACAAAATAGAAAGGCACCTTCAACACAGAAAAATGTGAAAAGAGTTGGATAAAGCACACAAGAAATCCTTAACCTCAGTTAAACTCATTCTAGTACTTTCAGGAACAGTCATAAGAGCTTGAATGTTATTAAAATATTTGTAACATCAAGTAGAGTCATGAGAAGGCATATTTGTATATGTTTGTGGTTCATGGATAGAAGTTGTCATGTATTTTTTGTGTTAGCACTACTTTGTAAATAAAGTATTTTAACAGGATGTATATGTGTCACCGTCCTGGGTCGATGGCCCAGTGTTTTGAGTCGTATTATTATTGTTGTTCGATTTCGTCATGATTTATCATTATTAGTCTTTTGGTTTCTGGGTCTTCAGTGTTTTGTGATTTCTAGTTCTTGGGTTTTGTTCCTGTGCCCCTCATGTTTAGTGTAGGTTTAGTTCTGTCTTCATGTTTATTTTCTTGTTCCACAGTCAGTCGTGTCTCATGTTGCACTTTGTTACTCCTGTCTCTGTGCTCCGTGTTCCCTCTGTTCCTGACGTTTCATTGTCAAGTCCGTGCCTCTGTTCCTGTTGTGCATTTCCTGTTTTATTTTGATAGTACCTGTCCTGTGTGCAGTGTGTCTAGTTTTGCTTTCCCCTTTTCTCATTATGTGTGATTAGGCCCAGCTGTGTTTCCACCTGTTCCCCATCCTCTCGTTATCCTGCCTGCGTATTTTAGTCCTTAGTCTTCCCCTGCTTGTCGTCGCGTTGTTAACCCCTCACAATGCTGTGTGTTTCCAGCCATTTCCTAGTTACTGTTCCTGGTTTGTTTTCTAGTTTAGTTTTTGTATTTAAAGTGGGTTATTTACAGCCGAAATAAAGCTGCCTCTTTTAGTTCATCCTTTCATTTATGAGTCCTGCGTTTGGGTCCTACATCCTGCCTGCCACACAGCAAGTCCATGACAATATGACTTGTATGTAGCAAGTATTTTTGCTCAGACAGGATGGGTTACTGGGGCAACCAATAAAACAGAGCTTGAAAAGAAGTGTTAACTGCTGTAACTTGAACTTGGGTCTCAGGTGTGGTGATAAAATAATTAAGTTCAACATAGAAAGTATTCATTTTGTAAACATTGAGATGAATTATTACATAAAACTGGGTGGATTAAAGAAGTGTTCATGAACATGAAAATAAATAAAAATTTAATTTACAAGTTAAATTCATGCCTGTAAACATGAATTAATATATTGGAGGTTGTGAGTATTCCACAAACTGTGTTGTTAGACTATGCTAATTAGCAGCATAGAAAAAAAAAATCTTCACACAGTGACTTTAATCAAAACCGAGTTATATTCACAAGCAGTATGAATAAGATGGCTAAATTATTTTTTTTGTTTTCTTATCCTAACATATCATATATTACACAGAAACAATAAAACGAGGTAATGTCAAAGACTTTTTCATTTTGGTATTAGTTTCTCCAGCTTGGTAACCACTGTCAGCTGTCCCAGACAGGCAGCTACTTACACACTAAAATAAGTAGGCAAGTGAAGTAGTCAGTTTATTTTCTGCCATTTATCTGGGTTTAGGTCTCAAATGACTGAGCTCCTCCCCCTATCATTAAGGGACAGCCCAGCTACCCTCTGAAGGAAGCTCATTTCCACTGTTTGTATCTGTGATCTCACACAGCCATGGATAATACAGAAACAAAACATTACTTTTAATATAAAACTTAAATGAAATGATTTTTGATTATAAAGGATAGTCGCTTTGTCGTGAAAAGCAACTTTATGAAAATACATAATTTTTAACATTGTTGATTTATGTTCATGATAAATTCTGCCCAGTTTTCCAGTGATCATTCCAAGGCAAACCCTCTCCTTGCAGGTCATAGCTGTCAGTTGATATTTTTCCATTAATAATCTACTTTCTTTAAGGCCAAGGACAATTTAGCTGCAGCAGGGAAAACTGATGCAAAACACAAAATTATGATAACATAACCGTGACCAAACCCAATTAATATGAAGGCGAAAAACCAAAATAAACCACAGCTGTTTCAGGACATGAGGCCTATTGACCATTTCCACTCGCCAAGAACATGGTTGTTGCAATACCTACAGTATCAGTGAAAAACCCAAACTCTTGCTGCAAGATTTCATTGTTTAAAAGAAGAACAACAAACATAACATCATGTTTTCCAGTAGTTAACTAGCAAAGGAAAATGGGACCACTGGAGCGAAACCTGTGAGCTCCATGTTTTTTACCAACTGGAAAACATGACTCAGTTTGCACCTAAAGAGGTCATTTTCATGATCGCCAGTTCTCCATCATATAGTACACGCTAAATGCTACAGCTGTAGGAACTGTTGTATATATTGCAATAGTGAACTAGTGTATGCAATAAAATTATAAAGTGACCTTAATCAAATGACCCAAAAATATGCTATATAGCAGTTCTGCAATGTTTATTCATGGTCATGCGTATGATAGTAAGGAGTGACGTTTGGATACCTATCAAGCTCATAAACAAAGATTATGCATAACAAGTGTAAAACTCTTGTCTCAAACACCCTGACAGTTATCAGCTCAGATTCTGTCTGCAAGTCCATATATGGGCCAATCTCTAGCTATTAAATGTGTTTGTTAGGTGCATCTGGAGTCAGCCAAGAACTGACTCCAGATGTAACGCAAGGTATTTGCTGCACTGTCTGGCCAAAATGCAACCAAAAACATCCCAGTCCTTCACACAGAGGAAAGAGAGGTTCTTCTGAGGATATATACCTATGTCTTACATGTCAGACAATTAAAAACGGTAAAATCAAAAAGATTTCTAAAATGATCAATATTTTTTTCCACTCTTTTTAGGAAGAACGCCTCATCAGCGATGGCTTTATGTTCATTCTCATTCTTTTTATCTTTTGAAAACTTACAAATGCAAACAGTGCTTCTCAAAGTCAAGTAAGGCTCATTAATGGGTCTATTTCTAGGATACTATGACCATAGAACTGTTTGCTTTAGAGTCCTTCAATTCCTACCAAGGACCGAGTCTTTTCAGAGTAACTGTGTTTCCTAAGCATTCCTAAAGTGTTAACAAAGCTATACTGTATGTGTGGGATTTAAGGTGGGACCTTTTTACCTGCACACTTTTTTAACACTTTTTATTTTACAGGTGAGAACCTCAAAAGAAAGATAGGAAATAAGTCAAAATAAATTAAATGTTGCAATATGTATGAAAGAGAAGTTTTCTCCTTAGTATCCTGCTAATGATGTGAAAACTGCTCTAATTTATCTGGTTGTGGGTCCCATCACCCAAGTTGAGAACCACTTCTTCACAACCCTCTCTTCTTTGGACTTTTGGGAACAAAAGTCTTAAAAATCAATTCACATCTTGGAATAGAGTGACATACATTCACAGTAGCCAAGTTCAGCTCAAGTGTACAAAAGGCAAGCATGTCTTTCAAGAATCTGCCTTGCTCTTGAAGCATGTCAGTCAAAATAAGTGACTACACAGAGAAAAGTTTCTCCAACATACTTCTCTGATCTACTAAAAGTCTGGACATTTCAGCATACCCATCTCTCTCCTGCTGCGGGGACAGAAGTCTCTGCTATCTGCATGGAGATAACCTTGTAGGAATAAAAGACTGATGAGGCAGCTCTTCACCATAAATGGAGCAGGATTCATCTGGCTCTTTTATCCTCTTTCATTTGGCTTTTACTCGACTCCGTTTCTGTTTACGACCCTTCCATCATTCACTTGTCCAAATCTAAGATTTAGAATTAGAAGTGCTGACACAGAAGACACTACATTATACTTATGACATGAATGCAGATGTTTTCAATGACAAGGCATAATGCATAATGAGTCCGGAAGAAAATAAAATGTGTGTCTGAATGCACAGGAGACAGTGGAGGCTTTTTGTTTCAGGGGGAAAAGGCCAAGAAGGCAACATAAGAGCTGGAAAAAAAAGAGAAGCCAAAGTCAAGTGAGAATTCAAGCAACAAGAGAATGTGGACTGCACAGAAAACTGGCAGCATTTTTGAATGTGTTTGTACGTGCACTTGGCGTATGTGTGCTGCAAAGGGGCCTCCCATACACTTACGCTGGAGCCACTTAGCTTTTGAGTGGCGGTATTTAATTTAGGAGAGGTTGTCTGAAAAGCCTGGTTTGATTGCTTTTCTAAAACAACTTCATCTAAAAGCCTTAAATAACTAAATACCTCAGTGACAACAGCAAAGCAGTTCCAAACTCTTAACTACATCTCTGTGCCTGGGAATACACACAGAGCCACATCCATTAAATGGCATCAGTTGTGTGGTTACGGCATGAGTGGGTGGCTCAGAGAGAGCAGTGCCTTGAAATGAAATTAGGATTAGTGTGAGCAGTCAATTGCGCCAGGATCCTGCTGACTTGGAGCCAGACAGCAAGCTTCTCGATCTGTTGCTTCTTCTTCTTTATCTACTTTATCTCCCCTCATTTCTTTGCACTCCCAACTTCTTTCAGTCTCTGTTTGTCTGTATCCTCCTCTCCTGTTATGGCAGAGTTGACATTTACAAGGAGGCCACAGCAGGGTTCATAGAAGGTAATAGTCATAAAGTTAGACACACCTCTAAAGGCTGTCTCATTCACGGACACATACAAATGAATTGGCCATGTGACTGCTGTGGCACAATGCCAGTGTTTTTTTTTCCCACCCCCAAATTAACCAGGAGTTGGAGGAACTACAGCTCAGAAGATACTGGAATTTATTACAGGACTGCCTGATATGAAGTCACAACAGCTCAGGCTAATTTCCCCCATAATTCCCACGTCCAAATTTCCACTGCTCTGTTTCACTTATTTTGTGCCGATCATGAAAACATGTTATGCTTTTAAGATAATTCTAGCTTTGTAAGCTTGGAGGATGTTTTGGTGAGTAAGTGAATGACTAATCTCTCCTCATCGCTACATGTTGTACCAATGATGGTTACTGGCCGTTCATCAGAAGAAACATGAAAGAGCCTTTTGCCAGAAAAACTTTTGGGATTCTAGTTTCAACTTCTTTGTTTTAAGTAAATTTGATAATCTGTGTGCTACAGAACAGCACTGAGCTTGTGCATGAGTTTATCTTCCAAGAAAAGCACAATAACCTACAGTTTCAAGAAAATGAGATTCAGCAACATCTGAGGTAAAATAAACGTTCCTCATTTGCTGTAAGATTACATTTGCTTTATTAGGTACACCTGTTCAACTGCTCATTAACGCAAATATCTAATCAGCTAATCACATAGCAGAAACTCTGCGCATTTGGGAATGTAGACATGCTTAAAACCACCCAGCGTCAAATATGGCACAAAGGAGAACATATCCAGTGAGCAGCAGATCTGCATGCCTTGTTAATCTCAAAGGTTATATGAGAATGGACACACTTTGAGCTATTGGAAGGTAACAGTAGCTCAAATAACCAAGTCACATGCAGAAAAGCATCTCTGAACCTTGAAGCAGATGGGCTACAGCAACAGAAGACCACATCAGTTGCCAGCTAAGAACAGGCTACAATGCCATAAATAAAACAACAAATGTGTGCCCATTAATGGGTGGTTCAGCCTGCATTAGAAACACCCAACAATAGCTTAAAATAACTATGCAATACAGTAACACTATGCATAAAATATAATTTAAAAAGAACTGTTGTCTTGAACTGTGACTATATCCCCAGAAAGATGCTTTTCAACATCTGCTGCTGGAGATGCCATGAAGTAGAGATTGCTATTACTTCCATTACTGCCACAATCTCTGGCTGTAACCAAAGGGGCCTCTCAGAATATCAGATCTAATTGTCAAACCGAACTTTTTAATTCAGTTTATTCCTTTTCTCTTTCTCGGGTCCCGATTAGCTTTAACGGTCACGATTTGCGGGGCAAGCCGTGTGGTGTTTGTGAGTAAAGGACCCAAGATGCAGGCACAGGCTATGATGCGAGTGAGCTTTTATTCCGAGAGGTGAAAACACAAACAAAAGCGGGGACAGAACTAAGGAAACCTAAACAGGGAGAAATCTAACAAACAAAATCATACTTGCTGGATAACACGCAGGGAGAAACGTATTCAGAGGAACACAGGGCATGATGAGCAGGGATGACACAGAGAATGTAGAACAGAGATACACCAAGTAAAGCAGATGGATCAACAATGAGCACAGCCAACCACACACTATATATACACACCCAAGGTAACGAGGAAATGGCACACAGGAGAAAGACACAGCTGAACCTAATTAGACTAGACTAGGAGGAAGCAGACCAGAAAGCATGAACCTAGAACCAGAAACACTAAACATCACACAGAGAACCAAAACCCTAACTCTTCCCCAGAATACAAAATCATAATAAACTAGAACATAAGATCAAAAACACAAAACGCCGGGTCAACTGACCCAGGACCATGACATTAAAGTTTTAAGATTAGATAAACTGCACAAGTCTGGACACATGAACCAAATTATCAGACTCTTGTTCTCTCAGAAAAGCTGAAATTCCAGTTCAAAGGTGGTTTTGTTTATCATCGCCCAGAATATGTATATAGTGGAGTCCTATGCAACACGCAGCTGTGGATTAATGGCAATATGGGAACCATACAGGTCAAAGGAAAGCACTGTCTTGCTTTATCTCTTCAGAAGAGCTGTCACATGTGGGAATTAGGTTTAAACCTGCCGCACATGTGTCGATTTCTGCAGTGGGAGCAGAGACGCCAGAAAAGTCCAAAGGTCAACTTTACATTGCATTTGGAAAAATAACTTCACAACTCTTATTAGAACATGACAGAGAAAGTGGCATTAATGTTATAGAAACTGGTACTATATTTGGCACAAAAACATTCGTACAAACTTGGCAACAGTGAAATAAAAATCCAATTTTGTCACATGAACTAAGGCAATAAAATCACCAGCATGACTTTGTTGGACATTGGCTGTACTTCGAATGACTGTTCATTCATATTGTGCATGCATGTTCTCAGTTCTTAACCAGAGCAGACAGTTTAAGAGGGAGTAGTTTCAGACTGCATCCCGAAGTGTTACCTAACACTAACTAAATGGGTTTCTATGACGTAAGTGTGTAAACATGTGTGTGTGTGTGTGTGTGTGTGTGTGTGTGTGTGTGTGTGTGTGTGTGTGTGTGTGTGTGTGTGTGTGTGTGTGTGTGTGTGTGTGTGTGTGTGGCTAAAAGACTTGAGCAGGAACACATGGTGGTACAGATGGAGTGTGTGTGTTTGTTTGTGCATGTGTGTTACATCTGCAGTTTGCTGTAACTGTCCCTCATGATGGGCCTCAGGCAGAGGTCACTGTATGAATGGAGCAGCCTTTCCGCTCTGCATAATTGACTGATACATGAACTGAGTGAGTGAGGAGGACTGGGACAACTGAAAAAGGCTTAGAGGTGGAGAAAGGGCATCAGCAAAGATACAGTCTGAACTTACTGCTTCTGTGTTTTTTTTGTTTGTTTTTTTTAATCTACCCTTCAGACTATTTCTTCAGAATTTCTTTCCGGGGGCCAGAGAGCTGACTGTGGCTGAAACCAAAGCTCTGATGGCTGCTGGGGATAAAGATGGTGATGGCAAGATTGGAATAGAAGGTGGGTGTTTGTAAAACATCTAGAAGAGCTGTTAGCAGATGAGAAATCGGAGCAATTTGTGCTGAGGAGCTGTCCACTACTTAGTGCTGAAATTCTAGTCTGAAAAAAAAGCAGATGTAAATAAACTTCTGCTCTCCAGCAAGTTAAAAGAAAAGAAAAGAAAAGAAAAGAAAAGAAAAGAAAAGATTTCTTGTTTGTTGAGTCATCTTGCTTAACCGTAATGCTGCATGACAACCACAATTCAACTTTTGGCTGCTGCTGTCTCTTTTTTCCCCACACAGAGTTCTGTGATCTCCTGAAGTAAAGAGAAGTTACATACATGTATGACCGAGGCTGTCTACCCCTGTTCTGAATAATGGATTTGCCATGGAAATCTTGACTTTCTGGATTGTTTCATGCAAAGACCAAAAACCTCACAAAATCTGTACTTGCCTGCTGCTCTCCCTGTTCATGTGACGCAATGTTGTATAAGATGTTTAGTAGACAGATGACCAAACTTGGATGTTAAACATGTTCGTCTTTAATTAATCAGGTACCTTGAATGGATTAATAAATGTAGACTATTAAAGAAGTGAACTTATTCTCTGCTTGTCTTTTTTCATATCCATATAAACTTAAATAGACGGAAATAGCTGCATTAACCATTACATACTGTTCATTCATATTCAATGACTCCACATAGCTCAGGTCAGGTTAGACATGGGTCAAGAACTGCCTCATAATAAGTATCTACAACAATCTATTTAGAATGTATCAATTACATTAAGGTCTTATATTAATGAAGTTATGATTAATTCTAAATTGATCATATTTCATAGGTAAGGAAGAGTGTAATTCTTCAGTTTACAAAATATCATGTTGTGTTTTACCTCAGACAAGAAAATGTAGCCCTTATTATTATGTTTTATTAAAAGTGAAAATGGCAAAAACATCTCGGAACTCTTTGGATTTATTATATAACCACATATAGCCATTACAACCCCTAAATATGCTCCTCATTTCTTACCATTAATAATTATTAATATTAGTTCAATATTAATTCAGATTTAGAGCACAAAACTTGCTTATTGAAAGCTAGTCTGTGCATTTAAAGCAAAAGTGGAAGGAAACCTTGTGTGTGGAGGATACATTCAGATGATTTATAATCTTATGACTCTCCAACCCTCTTCGGATCTCTGTTTTAATCTCAGTTTGCTGGATTCTAATGTGATTATTAGAATAATTAGATATAATATTTTCTAACATTCTGGATACCTGTACTTAAAGCAAAAGCAACAAAAGACAGGTACGCGATGTATCTGGATTTATATAGCACTTTTCTGTTCTTACTGATTTCTCAAAGTACTTTGGACTGTAGGAGACAGCCCCTCACAACTGCAATGGAGTTGGTCAAACATGCAAACTTTGGAGCCAGGATTTGAACCAGGAACCTTCGTGCTGTAAGGTGACAGTGCTAACCACTCAGAAACCCTGCTGCTCTAGTTCACATCCTGTATCTGTGTCAAAGCACCATCTCTCATCCTTTTGTGTGCCTTATACACATTCATACTGTTTAGAGCTTCCCCCATGCTCCATGAACAACATACAATTTTTTATATTTTAATTTTTATGTATTTTGGATTACTTTAAGAAAAGTAACCAAATTTCAGGTTAAAAATTAAATGAAATATATGAAATTTATTTATTCTGCTGTCTCCCTCATCATAAAGGATCGCTCTGCATGTTTGAGCTTGCAGTTTGATGCCGGATGCCCTGACACAACCCCGGAGAGGTTTATGTGTATCTGGCTGGAATTAAACCAGCTACCTGCTGCTTGAGAGGGTGAATTTGTCACCATTATATTATTTGATCCAAACAGTATGAAAGGGTTAAGTGTTTTATTTTATTCTATGGCAACCCATATGTCCAAATATGTGCAGCATATACTCCCTAACTACTTTGTTAGGTACATCTGTTCAACTGTTCATTAACAGAAATATCTAATTAACCAAATATGGAAGTAACTCATTGGATTTAAGCATGGTCAAGACAGCCTGCTGAAGTTCAAACCAAGCATTAAAATGGGGAAGAACGGTGACTTTGAATGTTGTATGATTGTTGTTGCGAGGCAGGCCGGCCTAAGTATGTCAGAAACTGCTGATCAAGTTTACTATAATTAACTAAAACTAAACTAAAAACTGTAACTCAACCTTCAACGTTGCAAAGACAAAGGAGTTGATAGTGGACTTCCAGAGGTGCAGAGAAGCACACACCCCCATCACCATCAACGGAGCTGCTGTGGAGAAAGTGAGCAGCTTCCGTTTCCTTGGTGTCCATCTGGCAGAGGATCTCACATGGTCAGTACACATAAACAAAACAGTGAAGAAGGCGCAGCAGCGACTCTTCTTTCTCAGGAGACTGAAAAGATTCGGCATGAGCCCCCGCATCCTCAGGACCTTCTACCGCTGTGCCATTGAGAGCATCCTCACTGGATGCATCACAACGTGGTATGGCAACAGCACCACTTACAACCGCAAAGCTCTCCAGAGAGTGGTGCGTGTGCGGAAAGGATAATTGGAGGTGAGCTTCCCTCCCTCCAGGACATCTACAGGAAGCGGTGCCTGAGGAAAGTGGGGAGGATCATCAAAGACTCCAGTCAGCCCAGCCATAAACTGTTCAAACTACTTCCATCAGGAAGGA
>VUQG01045926.1:0-13823 GCA_015106755.1 Etia nguti
GCAACAATCACATGTCTGGCCAACAAGGGCTTCCCCTCAGACTGGAGGCTGTCCTGGAAGGTGGATGGCAGTGGCAGCATCAGCTGGGAGGAGAGCAGGAGCCCCGTGGTGCAGGAGAACGACAGCCTCTACAGCTGGAGCAGCACCCTGAGGCTCCCTGCAGACCAGTGGGAGAAGGTGGGCTCTGTGACCTGTGAAGCCAACCAGGGCTCCCACACTCTGGTCTCAGAGCCACTGAGGAGAGACCAGTGTTCCCAGTCCTGACCTGACTCTGATACTGGTTTAATGCTCCTGCTTTCAGTCTGTGTTCTTTAACAATCTCACTCGATCGCTTCATCCTTTATGTGTTTGTTGCTTTTCATAAATTTGATGTTTACAAGGTTTTTAAAATAATAAATATCTTCCTAAACATTTGTCCTTTCACTTCTTTTAGTTCAGAATTTATACTTTACAGTAATAACATTGGTGAGATCATCACTTCAAATGATTTTTTTTTAAATAATTAAAACAGACAAATGTTTTTAAGGAATGTTGACTATTTTCTTATATCTGTTTTTAATTTATTCAAATTCAGATTATTTTCTTGCATTTTGCTCTCACTATGAAAATGTAAAAATCTAGGGTGGATTAAAAAAGCAGAGTATCAGCTGTACAAACAGAATTAACATGAATAGAGTAAGCAGAAATAACACATAAACTAGTACTCATCAACTCTAAATGGGAAATAGCCTTTACTCATTTAGCACATTTGTAGTTGACCACTCAGCGTGCTTTTTACTAAAAGTCCAAAACACATAAACACACATCACATGGTGCTTTGTTTAAGAGTCACACTCAAACTCTGATGGATGCATTGAGGGTGGTGGGGGTTCAGTATCTTGCCCAACAACACTTCAACATGTGGACTGGAGGAGCTGAGAATAGATCTGACTTATTGATTCTTTAATGTGTCTATTAATGTTACAGTGGCAGGGCATTTTAATTTCTTAAAGCTGGGTGGCTTGAGCTCTAATAACACAGCATCATATCAGCAGATGTTGTAAATGCAGCCTCATAATAATGTACAATATCTAAAATATAGTTGAGTAGAAGTAGAGTTCAGCATACAATAGAAGTATTTGAATAAAGTATTTAATTAAATGTATTAAGTTATATTCTACCCCTGGTCCTATCTGTTCACTCATGGGGTTGTGCTTCACAGTGGAGAACAGGTTTCTAGTCTAATGGTGCTCGTGCAGATGGGCCAATCAGATTTAAAGGTGAGGTGTTTGATTCTTATTGGTTTAATCTCACTTTGTGTCTGAATATTAATAAATTCAGATGCTTCAGCATCTGCTCGACTGCATGGAGTTAAAGAAGCTCAGTACTGACAGCTGGAAGCATTTTTTCAGCATGTTTTGAATTTGCTTTAAAAGACAACATTACAACATCAGTGAGTTGATCTACGATTCATATAGTAATAATATGCTCATTAAGACTCAGATAAGACTCACTATCATCAGTCTAAAAAACATCAAAATAAAAAGTTCTTGATATTAAAATCATCTTCAGTTTTCTGTCTCTCTAATTCATCTCTTCATTTTTCACTGCTCCTTGTAAAGCGCATGATTTTAATAATTTGTTAATATTGTTTACTGAAGTAGGTATGCACTTGAAACCTACAATTTGCCACATGTACATAATTCTCTCTCAATTACTGGAGGATGTTTTTTGACCTCGTGGAGATGAATGTACTAATGTAATGTATTATGAATGTAAGCCGTGGTGTGTCTAGGTGTGTTTCTGCTCATTGTGATGGAGGCTGTTCTAAAAGACTTTAAATAAAGATGCTGTAGAAAATGATCATTTTTTTAGCTCCAACCCTGTTCTAGATCCCCACACACTCCTTTGTACCATTCTATTTTGCCCAGTCCAGATGTTTGCCATCAGGGACAGAAAATATGACTGAACCTTTGAATAAATGAATACAACAAAACATAATCTAACTTTGATGTTAGTCCCTTTCAGAGTCTGGGATAAAACCCAGAGGTATGTGTTTCTACACAGCCACCATACATCAGACGCTTCTGATCTAAATTTTACAGCAGAATGATAGATCTTGTTTTCGCAGTCTACTATAGTCTTTACTGTTGTAGGGTAATCGGCTCATTTAAACAGTTTAAACATCTTAAAGGTATTTACAATTATCTTGTACTGTCCCTACATCAGTTATGCTTATTGGGGAAAACAAAATAATCAATCACATTCAGCCCTGAAAGAACAGGTTCCAAACATGTCTGAAGCCTAGTAAAATCCCTCAATGAAGTGTAATGACCACAAAATCCTATTTTTAGGGTGTCAAATAATGTGTCAGAATTCTGTAAATATGTTAAAGGAGCTCACAACTGTTGTTGCAATGTTTACTAGGATAATGAGACTCTAATGCAATTACACATCAGGAACTGGCATACTGGAAAAGCAGTCTAGCTGTACAAAATGTGCATGTGTAATTTGTTAGTCAAGCAGCTGTGAAATTTGCATACTGTAATTACTCCAGTCACTTTTAATCAGGATCAGGATTTGAAAATGTAATATATATCATTGTAAATATATATGATTTGTAAAATGATTAGAAAAGTCACACCAATGACCATCATAACATAAAAACACACTGAACCTTTCAGGCAAAACCAGCCTGACTGTTGTCTGGGTTCCATCGCTGATTCCTCGTAGGTGACACAGAGTCGTACTCTGCACGTCACTGAGTTGGAGCTTGGCATGCCCTTGTTGGAGGAGGGCACTCTTTCACCCCTCACTCTGTGTTTCAACACAGCTGTAGGTTGAAAGGGCAGAGTGCGTCATACACCCTTGTTGCCTTCGTCAGTGTCTACGCAGAAATCTTTCCTCACCTTTTTGGGTTATTGCTGTGTTTCTGAAATCTTCTTGTGATGACTGACAGGGCTCCAAGTGGCACAACCCTCGACCTCAACCGCTTTCTGGGTTGTCAGCTGTGACTGGAATGGACCCTGGTTCCCGCTGGTTCTCTGAAGAATTCTCATCCAGTCTCAGTCTGGAGTTCCCCCCTTGGGATGATTTCTTGCAGTAATACTCTGGCTACTGTACCTATCTCTCCTTTACTAGAAGGAAAAAAACTTCTAACCATTTGGAAAGCATATCAACCATCATCACGCCACATTTTACTTTCAGTTCAGTGAACTTTACTTATAGGTTATCAAAAGACTTATCTGAGCATGAATGTACCACCTATAGAGTTTTTAATACCTGTACATGAATTGTTAGTCACACAAATCATAGAAAAATCACAAAATAATTTTCTTTAATCTCAGTTTCAAGTCAGTCAAAACTTGTCTACATCATCAGTCTGTCACAGTCCAGTCAGTCCCCTCACATGTATCATTGCTGATAGTGGAGCCTCGTGCAACATACTTAAGTCTCCACTGACAGCATTATGACGTCATATAAAAAAAGGCAAAGATAATTCTTTATGATTTCGAATGGATTGAATCGCTGTCCCTTTTAGCTTTTTGTCCCACAATAAAAACATTCGAAATGCTATCATGTATTTTACAAAGCGAATTTGTTACCATGTAATCTCATGTGTGTGCATGTCTAGGTGAAAGCTTCACCTGTACATCAGAAACAGGAAACTCAGTCTGTTGGAATTTCCGCTGATTTAACCCTCTGCAACATTTCCCTGATATAATGACAACGACTAGTTTACATGTCAATTCATAACCCACTAAGTTGGCAGGACAACAGAAATGCATGTTTAAAATATTATCACAAAAGATAATTTCCTTCATACAGTAAATCTCTCATGTTGTTCCAATGTTCAGAAAGTATTTTACAATTTTACATATATATATTAACAACTAAATTTATTGTCTGATCACTGGTTGGTAACACTAGAGTCTCTCTTTTTTTTCTTTTTTTACAAAAAAGTTAACCTGTTTTCCTACAACCTTGAGAGAGTTAATTGTCAGCAGTGGATGAACTTGTTAGGAATAAAATGATTAAATAAAGCAGTTTTTTATGATTCTTATAAACAAATTGCTATGTGTGTCATGGTCCTGGGTCGTTTCGACCCAGCAGTTTAAGTTTCCTGTGTTTTCTGTCATAATTTGCATTATGTTGAGGATTACTCCAGGTTTCCTAAGTTATTCTGCTTAGTATTGTTTGTTAGATTTCCCCCCTGTGTTGTTGTCCCCTGTGTCTCCCTCCGTGTGACTGTGTATATAGTGATGTGAGTTATTGTGCTTTGCTCCCACTCCTTGTGTTCCATGTTTTCCTTTCTCCATCGTGTTCTCTCCCTCTCTCTGCCTCTCGGCTGTCTCTGTGTACTTTCTGTGTTATGTTTAAGGTCCGCGTCTTGGTGTCAGCGTTTTCAGTTTCGTGTCCTCCCCGCTCTGTCATGTGTAATTGTCCTCAGCTGTGTTCCCCATGTGCTTCCACTTCCCTCGTTACCTTCTGTGTATTTATGTCAGAGTCCCCCTCTGTTCTGTGCCGTGTTGTTCCTCATGCTGTGTGTGTTTCCCAGTGTCTCCTCGTGTGCTTTAGTTCTATTAGAGTTTCCCAGTTTAGTTTAGTTTAGTTTAGTATGCCTTTCCCCCCCCATTGCCAGCCAATGAAGCTGTGGCTTTTGAGTTCATTCCTTGTGTCAGTGAGTTTGCGTTTGGGTCCTCTCCTGCCTGCACACAGCCGTAACATGACATATTTAGACAGATACAGATCTTTTTAATTTCCTCCGCTATACAATCAGCTTTATCCCAGAAATTTAGTCTCACAGTCATCTGTTAATTGGTGAGATAAACTCTGTATTGTTTCAGTTGTGTTGATATCAGTCTCTTCTTCTTCTTCTGCTGTTTCAGGGCTACGACAACACTGAGAGCAGCGTGAGGAAGGCCAGTGTCTTCTGCCTGGTGGCCATCTACTCTGTGATCGGAGAGGAGCTGAAGCCTTACCTGGCTCAGCTGACTGGCAGCAAGGTATTTCAGACCACACACCTGAAACAACATCCTACATCTAGAGACGATTCACTGCAGAAATGATAAAAGTCATTAAAAGTACAGTGAAAGTGCATTTGCAGTCGTGCAATTTGCCTGTTGTTTCCCCTCTTTTAAATTCACTATTTTTGTGAGTAAACTTTTTTGTTGTAAATTTGCTAAGTGTTTTTAATTTTCAAATTTTTTCTTAATTTTCAATTTTTGCCAGATATTTGCCCTTCTTTCATAATTTTGACAATTTTTTTCTAGTAAATTTGCCAATATCTTTCTCATAAATTTATCAACAATTTTCTCATAAATTTCCCATTTTTTTTCTTCTATGTTTAACAGTATTTTTCTTGCATATTTCATATTTTTTTCTCATAAATTTCCCAGTGTTTTTTTCCTAATTGTGAACTAACCTAAACTGTGTTCACCTGTTTGAATGTTGTTATATAAATAAAGTTTTGGTACAATAACTTAACTATAGTGTAGTGTTTAAAGAGCAGTGAGCTCTCGATTATCTGCTGTTTTCCTCCTGCAGATGAAGCTGCTGAACCTGTACATCAAGCGGGCGCAGACTTCCACCAGCAACAGCAGCAGCTCCTCCGACATCTCCTCCTACTAATTCCTGCAGCTTCCATCCTCGCAGGCATGCTTATAAACTGTTTCATTCCATCAGCTGGTGATCAACCTGAGGGGCGACATCACCACCAGTGGGATCATCATCAGTTTCTTTGTAGGACCAGGTGCCTGGCACCTCATCTTCTCGACCAGCTTTTGTTTCCCAAACCATCTTCCATCTCATTCCTTCAGCTGCTGATGGAGCTGAAGTCTTTCTGAGGAGCTCATGCTATCATGGCTCCAGTTTCATGTCCATCTTTCCATCATCCCTGAAGTTCAGCTCATTTTTTGGAGGTAGGGTGACCCTGGCTGTTGAGACGTTTCATAAAGATCCACCACTAGAGTCATTAGCCTTAAGACTTCATTTTCCATCTTCCAGGATGGAAATGATCCATTTTTAGAGCCTGAAACCAAGATCTCCTCTTCCTCATCTCATCATCATCATCGTCATCTTTAATCTGCTGCATGTGAGGTGCAGTTTGGAGCCGAGGAGATCCTGGAACCATGAAGGACCTGAAGAGGAGAGTTTTTGCAGTGTAGCTTCCTCCTTCTGTCAGTATTTTTATTCCCTTTTAGTACCTTTAATCCACTTCCTGGAGACTGTTTTGCTTTGACACATCAAACCTTTTATTGAATGTAAAGAGCTTTGAGTGAGCGTGAGTCTCCTTCGTGAACTACTGCCTCATCGGTGGGACGTTTTCCAGTTTTTAACATTTGAATGACTTGTTACGGAAAATGGCACTACAGTCTTTAAAAGGCTGAATCCCAGAGATAATCTGAAGATCAACGCGAGCTTTTATTTTGAAAATGGGTTCATGCCTCTGTGAGTGCGACGGGAGAATCGACGGGGTTGCACTCAGTCCTGGAATAATCCATTTTAAAAGATGTGAAGCTCGTCTCAGTTTACAGTGGTTGATCATTTGGCTGGCCAATGATTTTAAGCACTACAAATCAGCAAAGTTTTATTGTTCTGGGCCCAAGAACCAGCAGAAAACAGCAGTGTTTATATTTTAAAGTCATTTTTTTAAGGTGTGAAAAAGAAAGAACAAATTATTTCTGTCTTTGTGGCACTCATCAGTTAGATTTCCATTTAATAGTCAATGCTACATATTTCACCTCACAGATCAGTTTTCTACCTGAATTGGGAAAAAAATGTCAAATTGAAACGGCCGTGTTTTTAAATGTAAAGAACTAGACTTAGATGTGAGTGAGAGTTATTTTGAAATCACAGGTTTGGTTTAGTTAGCTGTCTTAACGAGCTACATGCGTGTGAACGGGGCTTTTTTGTATATGTGCCTTTCACAATAAAAGCTTTAGCAGCAGCAGGGTAAATTTCAGCTGATTAAACGGCTTACAGAAGCATGTTGAAGAGCTAATTGTAGGATTTAAGTAATCTTAACTTTAGTTTAGGAAGTTATGAAATTTAATGCTGCCTTTTATTTATATAAATATTGTTGTTTTTTTTAAAAGGTTTTATATATTGCAATGAAATAAACACTCTTATTTCTGTTTGAGAAACAAGCTGTTAAAATACTGCAAGAGACTTAATTTGTAATTGTTAGAAAAAGTTTGAAAAATAGAATAATTAGCCTTTAAATCATCATTAAGTTATCAATATTTATGTTTAAATATGTGTTCCACTTATCAACATAAAATGTGACTTTATTTAAGCTTTCTTTACAGATTTCTGCATATGAAGCAAAGATAACTCAGCAGCAGAAAACCCTGACCTAAACACATGTAGATTTCTCTGTAGCATTTCTGCTGATGTGAACATAACAGGCAAATTTATTGAAAGTAAAACATTTCTTTTAAGTTGTGACAGGAAGTAAATTTTTCACACAACTCTAGAACATGGATGGATGGATAGTCTGTCCAATACTTTTTTTGGGCTCGTGGTTGAGTTAGCCTAAATTAAAAAAGAGCTTTTCTTCTTTTCCCCTATTTCCTGTCAAAACTCAGGCTTCAGATTGCTCTAAACACTCAGTTTCACCATTATGGTCATTTCAGAAACTCTTGTTTATTGGGGACATCCAATTCAGAAAAAGACTGTATCGAAGGGGAAGGAGCTAAAACACCATGTTTAAAACAGAGTATGAACTGAGGGACTGCACCAAGGCTCAATCGGACTTAAAGCAGGATTACTGAACTGTGAATCATGGAGTAAAGTTCAAGAATAAAAATATGGAGCTCCAAATGAAAAGAATAGGTCCACTTTAAATGTGCATTCTCATAAAACTAGATATAAGAACCAGGACACTTAAAAGCAGTACTTTTCAATTACACACAAACATTTAAATATTATCACTAATTTCAAGTATAACACTAATCTAGCTTCTCATTTAAAAAAAAAAAAGATGCATTTATTTATAAAAAGGGTGCATCTGTAAAAAATGACTGTCAGTTTGACAGACTGAGGACCACAATAACAAAAATTCCAAAGAAAACATATTTTTGGTGATTGATTTGGTCATTCACTCATTTGGACTGTAAATATCCTCGCTATCATCTAATTTATGTTAGACAACGTAAAGACTGAGCTCACTTTGTAAATGTTAATAAAAGAACTGCACATTTTGTAACCAAAAGGAGACAATAATTAAATACAGATTTCATGATTTTTTTTTTCAGGCCAAAGGTAGAAAGCTAGTGAGAAGGAGATCTTCTCATCGTCCTATTTAAATATGAGACTGATATAAAGAACAAAAAAGATGAAATTGTCTTTTGAGTTTTAAATGGAAAATCAAGCTGATGAGTGTCACATAAGTTTAATTTTTTTTCAACTACGGTGGGTTTTTAAATGGCTGTCAAAAACTAAAAGGTCACTCAACTCCTGATTAAAACCACTGTAATGACAGCAGTGTTGCTCTCTCCTGTGAATTGAACGGCCAAGCTCAGATTAAACTGGGAGTTTATTAGTTTTGATGACTGCTGTCAAGTTAAGACTACTGTGATCAGGGGAGTTTCATTCCAAAATACTGGAATATATATATTAAAGCTCAATCTGAAGGTCAAAATAGAGGACTAAATATGTCAGAAATAGTATTAACAGCCGTGCTGATGAAAGTTCTCTGCATAGGCGGCTCCCAAATCGAATGTAAGTCACTTTTTCGACTTTTAAAATGTGAATGACAAACCTGTGGGAAAGATTGACGATCTGAATCATTAGATGCTACTACATGAGCGAGACAATGCCGAACTGCTGAATGGTGAAGTGCCAGTGGTAAAAAAAAGAAACAGAGTGGACATTAGCAATAAACTTCAAGAAATCCAGCTCGGATTTCCTTGTGGAAACACTGTAGATTCCCATTTAGGTCCTCCTTTGAGATGCTCTCGCCAGTCAGTGTAAAGAAGTGTCATTTTTGAATAAGTGCACCTATAATTAATCCTTACTGCTGCTTATTATAATACTAACAAATGCGCCTAACCACTCTGGTGTATGTACTGTATCTCAGCAGGAAGTGTAGATGAAGCGATGACGATGGAAAAACTCAACGACTGAAATTTTTAATACTGATTGATTGACTGATTGCACTTTCCTGGTGCTAAACTCCGCCCATCATGCACACTGAGTGAGTCGAAACAAACACTCCAGAGGGGGCAGAAGATGGGAAATAATCTGACATTTCCAGCAAAGTGCATTTGTTTTCTTGCTGAGAGTCAGATGAGATTGATTCCATTCTGTAAATATGAACCCTTTTCCCTTGTGTAGAAATTGCTGGGGTGGGGATCCTAACATTACAGATCATCCATCATTACAAGCTTAATTTTAAATATTTACAAGTACTTCATAACTTTATCTGATGTTTTTAACCATTTGGCTTAATTTATCTAAATTTTTACTACCTAACATAGAATAGTAGACAGTGCTAAGGGACATCCAAATAAAATCCTGGAATTTGACTCCTTAAAACTAAAACTTCTTGGACAGCTAATCACAGCAACACAATGCATATCATGTGTCAGATAACTGCATTAAAATGCTCCAAAAGGGACTGAACACAAACTGCCAATACATGCTGATGATGTGATTCTATTTATTATCCAATTATACAAATCACCTCAAGCTAGAGGTCCAGTTCAGGAACTCCAGTAAGCTGAGGTGAAGTCTACCAGACAGCTAAAAGCTACAGCTGCCTGTGACACACCATCTGGCTATCAAGCAGATAGGCCACGCCTTAATACATCTGAAACAGGTGATCCCAGTGTAGCATGGTCTCTACTTCAAACTAGTGGAAAAACTATAATACCCACAAACGTTTGCAGCTGTCTATCTGCCCAAAACTGTTTTTGTAGCAGGCTGTAAAGATGTTTACTTCTGCTATAAATTTGGACATTTAACCATAGTAGTCTATGGGGACTCTGCCTCTAGCACACATTAGAGGAGTTTCAGTTTCAGCATTAGTTTTACTTTCAACCTCTGGGGCAGAAAAGTGAAGCCAATATGGAATCTGTGTTTACATCTTCAGAGGTAGCGTGTTGTCGGATGGAAGTATAAATAAAAATGCTTTCTGTTCTTCCAAAATGCTATACCCACCCTCTCTTGAGGGTGGGTATAGTTTTGCACCCTTCTTTCTTAACATTTCTGCACATACGTCTGACTCTCAGTAAAAAGCAAACATTTCCCAGAATGTCTTTAAAAGTGAAGGATGTTTCCAGGCCTTACTCAATCTCTTCCGACACATTACTTGGACTGTTAAATGTACTGTACCAGCGGCCGTTGTCACACTTCTCAGCTGTGAGAATATGATCAGCGTTTCCCTCTGGACTGAATGTCAAAGTCCTCCATAGCATGTCTAGTCCAGTGGTGGTGATCCGGTGTTAAGCCTGCTGCAGTTTATGCTACAGTTTAGGCCACTAAGACTCAGTTCCCTTTATTTCCTTCGTGTACAGTGTGACTTGAAACTGCGTCTGCATGGGTGCGTCACAGGAATCGTTAAATGTAGTCGACTCCAAATTAAGATTTGAGAACATCATTTTGATTTCCTGATTGAGTGCCTTTGGGGAAAGATTTCTTGCAATACACCTGGTTGTTCTGTCCAATACTAACCTGTACTAACACTACGATTCACTGCTTCTGAAGGCGAGAAGAAAACCTTTTAATGATGCTGTAAATACGCTTCAAGCTTTTTTTTTTCCATTCAAATGACTTTCAGTGCATGGCTCCAGTTTGGTTTTTTTAGTTGGTTAGTTTCCTTTCATGCTGCACAATATTTATATTCTGTTTTATTTCCCTGTGTATGACTGTATATATTTACATGTTTGGTTCTCTTTCACCTGTGATAGATTTCGCAGAACTTGAAATAAACTATCAGACTTCTTTTCTCTATTGTCTTTATTAAAACAATTATTTGTGTTTTTTATCCATGTCCAGTTTTCTACTAATTTGACATCTAAACTCAATTTAATCTTTGGTCACAGGTTTCTAATCAGAGCAAATTTTCAACTAAATATTAATAGATTTAAAGGATAAGTGGAGGAAAATTCTTACCATTTTATATGCTTTTAAATAGTTTTTATTACCCGTCAGCTGTAAAAGGCTGATGAAGTATTGTTGTCACCCTGCCGAGCAGGCGGACAGCATGAACACCAAGGTTTTTGAATGTTCACTCAAGAACGAGGTGACGTAGGATTATGAAATTGATCTCATAGGTGCAGCTACTAAAAATTTAACCAGATATTAATGGGCATGTATGTTCATATTTGAGGCTGTATGTAAACTTCTGACCGTGTGTCAATTAGAGAAAATCCAAAATAAATTGAAACTTCTTGTTTTTTGAAGTCATTAAAGGTGTATGCTGTACAATCATTTAACCCTGAAAAAAAAGAGTTCAAGGAAATCATTAAAAGCATAAAATTACCATTGGATTCATGGCCATAATGAGTTGAAGTAAACTTCTGACCACAACTGAAAGTCCATAAGTACCTGCAGGCACTTTAGGCAGAGGTCCAAATTCAGTTGAAATCAGAAATCAGACTACATTTGAATGTTTACTGGTAAACACTGGCTCTCACCTGATGAAAGAGGCGGAGCAACACCTGAAAGACTAGAAATTCAGAAGGGAACCTGAAAGTGAGAGATGCAGCTTAACAAATTCAGTTTCTTTTTAAAGGAATGAGAAACTGAGCTCATTGAACCTTTTGCTACAACACAGCAGGGCTTCTGTCCAACACAAGTGATCATGATCATGCTGTTTTAAAAAGTGATTAACTTTCTTTTGCCTTTAGTTGTTGAACCATTTAGGAACTGATGCAGTGCATTGTAAATGTTGGATTGAAATTCTAATTCCCATTAAAATAAACTGACTTGAGCGCCGCAACTGTTTCTGAGGAGGAATCCAACCAGCCAGCAAAGCTGTGGTATGAGTCAACACAAAACTCTAGATGGATGGCATTCCAAAATTTACCAGATGAAACTAAGTTGTGTCACAATAGTTTCCCTTGAAAAGAATCAGTTTCTTTTCAAAGGAACATTAAACTGAGCTCACTGATCCTTTCATATCAGAACAGCAGAGCTTCTCTCCAACACTGGTGAGTACAGATGATCATGATTGAACTGTTTGAAAGTCCAAATGTGGATCATCCTCTAGAGACAAAGAAGCTTACATCTAAATGTCTAATCTCAGGGTCAGCTGGATCAACGGGTTTTCCTCAATAACACAGCAGTTTTTTTACAAACACTGGTAAGTGCACCTCATCACAATTTACTGGTACAGCACAAATTTCCAGTTCACTTTGTTCATTAACATTGATTGTTTGTTTACGTTGTCAATTAGTCACAGATTCATATCTTGGCTAAATTGTTATTTTGGGGCCACCAAACAGGTTGGAGTCAAATGCAGAACTCTAGAAAAAGGTTTAACAAAGTTATATTTAAAACGTAAGGTTCACAAAAGCTCAGGTAAAGGTTTTGGATAGTCAAGTCCAGGTTCCAAACACACAGGCAATTCAACAGTTCCTTTTTGCACAGAATCTCTCAGAAACCAAAGTCTCCTTATCAATGATCTCCAGGGTATCTCCACAGAATGAACAGGTAGAAGAAGGTAAGAGAGGAAAAGAAGAGAAAGAGCAACAAGACAGCAAGAGGACAGATGGACCATTTTTCCTTCTTCAACTTCCACCATTCAATACTTGCCTCTACCTTCACATTCTTCCTCTTCTTGGTGTCCAAAGTCACCAATGCTGCCAATCAACATTCTCCCCAAATGCCACCTTGCCTTCTCCTATATCTTTCATATTGCACCTTTTGCCTAAGATGTAGACATATTCCTCTACTCCTTTGATCCTTCTTCTTCTTATATGTGTTCACAAATATTTCCATCCTTTTCACAAAATCCGCCACCATCTGTCCTTCCTTTTCTCTCTCATTAACATCATAAGTATCCAGCATCTCCTCATCACCTCTATTCCGTTCACCTACATGTCCATGAAAGTTTGCTCCAATCAGCACTCTCTCCCCCACTGGGGACACTCTCTACCGCTTAATCCAACCTACTCCAGGATTCGTCTTTCTCTTCTGACTGTTGGGTATTTACACTGACAACATTCAACATCACCGTTTTGAACTCATGATACCGTCTAACACCCACAGCTGGTATTGTCATCAAACAGATCTAACAGTAAAAAAAAAAAACTGTGTGAAACTGAGTTTTTAGAGCAGTCTAAAGTGTAAACTTTGGGCTCACAGGGATTACTCAATTACATTATTTGAAACTTTGGTCATGTTTAGCATGAACATCCACCACTGGAACAGGAGACATGTGACAGGAAAGCAGGAAAAGCAGAACAAGTCCTCTTTAAAGAGAATTAAAACTGAATTTTAAACATAATCATTTTCTTTTCTTTCTCACTCAGAGTGCAGACATGTCTGCTGCCAGCTGTCTCCTACCTGAAGCACAGTTTCAGTGCTCCATCTGTCTGGAATTCTTCACTGATCCAGTCTCCACACCATGTGGACACAACTTCTGCAAAAACTGCATCAGTCAAAAATGGGATATCAGTGAGAGGTGTCAGTGTCCTTTGTGTAAAAAGGTGTTTGAGACCAGACCTGAGCTACACATCAACACTTTCATCTCTGAGGTGGTTGCTCAATACAGATGTGAAGCTCAGCAGAAGGTCAGCAGCAGCAGCTCAGAGCAACAAGCTGCCAAACCAGGAGAAGTTCCCTGTGACATCTGCACTGGAACCAAACTGAAGGCCCTGAAGTCCTGCCTGGTG
>VUQG01045926.1:13843-27117 GCA_015106755.1 Etia nguti
TCATGTTTGTTCCTTGAACATTCTTGATGGACTGAAAAGTCAGACAGTTACAGCAATAACCACCCACAGAATAAGTAACAGTCATATACAGTACAAACATGGACTCATCTTCCGTGTCTGAAAAAAGCCACGGTTTAAGTGCCTTAAACGTGCACTCTATGTAAAGGCCACCAGATGACAATAGCTGAGATTGCAGTGACATGACCGCTAACCACATAACGTTAACTTGTCTCCTTTTTTGGAGTTTATGACACCATACGGTCAAGTGAATAAAAACTCAGATACACAGGCCTAGAGACTAGTCTGCAACTATCTGGCAACCAGTTGTCATGAGGGAAGAGATGGAGAAGGTTTGCCTTCAAAATAAGAGCATCAGCTTTTTCACTAGTGTTCCACTACAGCTCAGAGAGTAAATGGTGACCATTTACAGACAAGTTCATGTCTTCGATACAAACTACTCCTATCTGCTAGCAACCAAAAATATAACAAAGAGGTTTTTGATTGCAACACATTCTTTGTGATTGGTTTTGGTCAGATTTATACATTTTGGTCACACTCTTTTTGAAAAAGGTAGAGCAAGCAGTCAAGCACTAGCACATCCTAGATTGTATTATAGGATATGAAAGGTCCTGGTATGCTGATTCTGAAGTAAATTAAAGTACTTTAAAACTACACTGAAGCACAGAATTGAAGTCAATGTGATCAGTTTTAGCCTCATTCAGAGAGGTTTTTGGAGTCACCTGAGGTCCACAAAAACTTGAAAAGATCAGCTTGAACAGGTCCAACTTTTTTCAATAATCCTAAATAACACTGTATAACTGAACTTTGCACCAGCCATGTAGCTACAATGGATGCAACAAATCTGGAAGGTCCACATATTGGACAGTTTAAGGTAATTCAGCACTTTGTGAGTCATATTTCAGCTCAGGTTGATGGATTTGGTAGACAATGTAGATCATTTTACAGTCTTATAGGGGCGGAGCAAAACCCAAAAGACAAGCGTTTTAGGAAGAAGTGAAACCTAAAGTGAGAACTATAAAATATGTCTCTCTCTTTCAAAGATGCTTGAACTGGATTATCCAGCCTTCCTCAACAACAGAGTAGAGCTTCTGTCCAACACTGGTGAGTAGAGATGATCATTAAAAAAATGAGTCCTCTGACTAAATAAGAGTAACTCTCAATCTTGAGCTGTGAAAAGTGACAAACATCTTTTGTTCTTTGGTCACTGAAGCATTTAACAACCAAAGGAGGACAGGCTAAATGTTGGATTGAGGTTCTGATTTTCTTTTTGCTGATTTTTAACATAAAGTCCATAAAGTCCAGTCCTCCTGTGTCTGAGGAATCCAGTCTGACAAGAAGGCAATGGGACAAAAATCTGGATAGGTGGCATTCCAACATTTACTAGATGAAAGTAAATGTTTCTGTCACCGCAGACTTTCAGTTAAATACTGATACAGTCTTTTATACTATCTGTTTCTCTTTAAAGGAACCTGAAACTGAGCTCATACAGCCATTCTCATCAGCACAGCAGAGGTTTTGTCGAACACTGGTGAGTACAGATGATCATGGTCACACCATTTTAAAGTTCAAGCCAAATGTGGATCTTCCTTTCTTCCTTTCTGTGTCAGTATATGTAAAATACACACCATGTGGACACAACTTCTGCTGAAGCTGGTGTATTTTTTTAGATTTTTCAAAAGGATGAAGTAAGAGTTGATTTAACAGCAGTACTGATCAGACTACATTTGTTGGACAGGGAAAAAGAAGTTTAGAGTTAAAACCTTTCATCCCTAATCTCAAGGTCTGAAAAGCTCACTACTTGGTGCCTGACACACCTGCAGAGAGAGGTGGGGATTCAACTGAGTCCATCAGGTTATCTTCAAAAACACAGCAGAGTCTCTACAAGCAGTGGTGAGTCCAGTTGATCACATTCATGTTTCAATGCAAGACTTCGATTCACTTTGTTCATTTCATGCCAACTGTCTTTGTCGCCAATCCTCTACCTTAAGCATGTGTTCACTACAGCCATTTCCATCCTTTTTACAATATCTTCCACTGTCGTTCTGCATTTCTCTCCTTATACCCAACACAGAGGGAACAGAGGTAATTCTCATCACCTCTGTTCCCTGTTCCCTACACTCATGATCCAGCCTGACACGCATGGCTGGGATTGTCATCAAACAGGACTAAAAAATCTAAAAAAATCTTGAAACTGACTCTCTACAGGTAGCCTGGAACAGGACATATGTGACAGGAAAGAAGAAAAAGCAGAATAGATCCACATTAAATAGAATGAAAACTGAATTTTAAATAAAATCAGTTTCTTTTCTTTCTCTTTCAGAGTGCAGACATGCCTGCTGCCAGCTGTCTTCTATCTCGTGATCAGTTCCAGTGCTGCATCTGTCTGGATGTCTTCACTGATCCAGTCTCCACACCATGTGGACACAACTTCTGCAAAAAACTGCATCAGTCAACACTGGGATATTAGTGAAACCTGTCAGTGCCCCACATGTAAAAAGGTGTTTGAGACCAGACCTGAGCTGCACATCAACACTTTCATCTCTGAGATGGTTTCTCAGTTAAGACATGAAGCTCAGCAGAAAGTCGGCAGCAGCAGCTCAGAGCAACAAGCTGCCAAGCCAGGAGAAGTTCCCTGTGACATCTGCACTGGAACCAAACTGAAGGCCCTGAAGTCCTGCCTGGTGTGTCTGGCCTCCTACTGTCAGACTCACCTGGAGCCTCATCTGACAGCTTCACGTCTGAAAAGACATAAGCTGACTGACCCTGAGGAGAACCTGGAAGGCAAGATGTGTATGAAGCACGATAAACCTCTGGAGCTGTTCTGTAAGACCGATCAGACATGTGTCTGCATGCTCTGCTCTGTTTTAGACCACAAGACTCATGAGTTTGTTCCTCTGAGAGAAGAATATGAAGGAAAGAAGGCAGAACTGGGGAAGACTGAGGCTGAAATTCAACAGATGATCACGAAAAGACAAATGAAGATTTGGGAGATCAAAGAGTCAGTGAAGAAGAGTAAAGATGCTGCAGATAGAAAGAAAGCAGAAGGTGTTCAGGTCTTCACTGCTCTGAAGGAGTCTGTTGACAGACACCTGAATGAGTTCATAAAGGAGATCGAAGACCAACAAGAATCAACAGAAAAACAGGTTGAAGGTTTCATCAAAGATCTGGAAGAGGAAATCTCTGAGCTGATGAAGAGAAGCTCTGAGGTGGAGCAGCTCTCACGCTGTAAAGACCAACTCTACCTCCTCCAAAGATTCTCATCCCTAAAAGCTGCTCCAGCCACCAAAGACTGGACAGAGGTCTGTATCCATCCACCATCATATGAGGGGACTGTGGTGAGAGCTGTGGTGAGGGCTGTGGATCAGCTGAAGGAGACATTCAGTAAAGACATGAAGAAGCTGTTTGAGGCTGAGCTGAAGAGGGTCCAGCAGTATGCAGTGGATGTGACTCTTGATCCTGATACAGCAAATCCTTATCTCATCCTGTCTGATGATGGAAAACAAGTACACTGTGGTGATAAGAGGAAGAATCTTCCAGACAACCCAGAGAGATTTTCTGAAACTCCCATCATTTTGGGAAAGCAGAGTTTCTCTTCAGGCAGGTTTTACTTTGAAGTTCAGGTCAAAGACAAGACTGCTTTGAGTTTAGGAGTGGCCAGAGAGTCAGTAAACAGGAAGGAAGGCATCACATTGACTCCTGAGGATGGTTTCTGGACTGTAGCGGCATATGAAAATATTTGTATAGCACTTGAGTATCCTCCAATCCCCCTCTCTCTTCAGTCCGGTCCTGTGAAGGTGGGGGTGTTTGTGGATTATGAGGAGGGTCTGGTCTCCTTTCATGATGTAGATCATGCAGCACTTATCTACTCCTTTACTGGCTGCTCCTTCACTGAGAAACTCTACCCATTGTTCTGTCCGGGTGATAATGACAGTGGTGTAAACTCTGCACCTCTTATCATCTGTCCTGTCAGTCAGTCTGATCTGTTTTCCATGCAGAAATTGAATTAATTACTAATGAATCTCACAAAACAAACTGCACTTGCTGATGAAGACTGTGAGATACAGTCAGAACCTACAGAACAAGCCAGTAAGCTGACCTTTAGTTGATTTCTTTCTTAAACTGTTTTCACATTGGTAGGCAGTTGTGTGGTCAGTAGCACTGTCACCTTTCAACAAAAAAGTCCCAAAAAAATCAAATTTTATGCCTTTCTGTCAGTTTGCAGTTTTTTCCTGCATTTGCCTGTTTTCTCTCTGAGTACTTGGGCTTCTTCCCACAGTCCAAATACAAACATGTTAGGTTAATATGTATGGTGATTCTAAATTGGCCATAGTTGTGAATGGTTGCCTATCTCTCTGTACTAGCCCTGTCCATGGTGTACCCTGCTTTTTGCTTTAAGACAGCTGGGAGAGGCTCCAACCCTCCCATGAGATCTTTTGTGAGTTCAGACTTTAGCAGATGACATTAGTACATTAGTCTGAAATTTAATTCTAGAAATTTTACTTATCAAAACGAAAACTTCTTGGGCAGCACAGCAAGCAATATTATTTGTCAGATGACTGCATTAAAAATGTTCCAAAAGCGACATGCAGACTAAAACTATCATTATATACTGATGATGTGATTCTGTTTATTACCAAACTACACAAATGACCACAAGCCAGAGATCCAATTAAAGAACATTTCTAAGTGAAATCAGGTTTTTGTCTGTCAGTTTGGTTGCCCTAAAACTACAATACCCATGAACCTTTTTCTGGAATGAATGAAACACAGCTAAGGATGATTTTACCATCAACTAAAAGTGCTGCTTGTGACAGGAACTGAAGTTTTGAAGCATTCAATTTTAAACCGTCATACAGCTTAGAAGTTGAGATGAAACCAAGTCGAAGGAATACAGGTAAATCTCAATGTAATGGACTTACAAACTGGCAGAAAACAATGGAAAAAATGCTTTCTATGCTTTACAACAGACAAATGTTCATCTTCAAAGGTCCAAATCCCCAAAATATTCAATTCACAATCCAGAGTATTGTCAGCACACCCGTCAATTAAAGTGGCCACAACTTTAACTTTAGGCCATAATCAAATCTAAACAGGTGAGTTGTGAAAAGATTCACTGCCTGAACAATTGTTATGGAGGAAGTCAGCTTTAGAGACCAAAACTGTTTTTGTAGCACACTGTAAACATGGTTACTTTTGCTATAAATCTGGACATTTTAGCATAGCAGAACTGACTCACTTTAGGAGCCTGCCTCTAGTGCACATTAGATGAGCTTCAGTTTCAGTATTGACTTTATTTTCAACCTCTCTGGCTGAAAAGTGAAGCCAATGAGCAATCTGTGGTTTCATATGTTGTCAGGCGCATGTAGAGGTCAAAATACTTCCTGTTCTTTGAAAATGATATCTCCACGACCCCCTTCAGGGTCCCAATTATCCCTTGTTTTTGCACCCTTCTGGCTTAATATTTCTGTAAGCCTCTCAGAGTGTCATAAAAAGTGAAGGATGTTTCTAGGCCTTACTGAATCTCTTCTAACACATTACTTGAACTGTTAAATGTACTGTAACAGTGGCTGATAACAATATTCTAAGCTGTGAGAAACTGATCAGTGTTTCTCTCTGGGCTTATTATTGAGTTCTTCATGCTGTGTTGAGTGTGGTTGTTGCAGTTTCAGCAACTTAGACTCATTTTCTTTACCTTCTTATTGTACAGTGTGACTAGAAACTGCATCTGCATGCGTGTGTCACGGGAAAATTAAATGTAGTCGACTCTAAATTAAGATTAGAGAACATCCTTTTGATTTTCTGATTGAGTGCCTTTAGGAAAAGGTTTCTGGCAATACACCTGGTTTTCCTGTCCAATGCTAACCTGTACTAAAACTAAGATTCACTGCTTCAGTAAGTGAAAACGAAACCTTTTAAAGATCCTGTAAATATGCCTCAACCTTTCATTTCTTTCTACCAATATTAATGTTCATTTTTATTTCCTTGTGTTTGACTGTATATATTTGCATGTTTGGTTCTCTTTCACCTGTCATATACTTTGCAGAACATGAAATAAATTATCAGACTTGTTTTCTCTGTTGTCTTTATTTAAAAAAAAATAAAAATTTTTTTATATTTTTAATCCAGGTCCAGCTTTCTGTGACTCTACTGCTACTGTAGCAGAACTGTGTAATGCTGTTTCTGAAGTAAAACACAAGTACTTTAAAACTGTACTGGACACCAGTATTTAAGTAAATGTAATCCATTTCAGCTTCATTCATTGAAGACTTTGCAAGTCAGATGACTTTCACAAACAGCTGAAACGATCAGTCTGAACGGTCCAACTTTTTTCAATAAGTCCTGGACTTTTTCAGACCTGGAGCACTAGTAGTAGTAGTAGTCATGTAGCTACTGTGAAAGCAGAAAATCTGTAGGTGCCAACAGTGGCTATGAGGCAAATTTCAATTACAATTTTCACTTATTTAAAATTTTAGTTAGTAGAATTTACATGTTTGCAGGCTGTTTCTTGTACCCAGGTCATATATTGTTCATGTGGGCTTTGAAGAAACTTTTTGTATCCAGCACTTGTATTTTTGTACATCGGACAGGTGTTTTGCAACATTTCTTAAACATCTGTAACTCCTGAACCACTTGCTCACTTGAAAGAATTCCAACGGTTCCTAAAAGCAGTGACTCTGCACTGTTCAGTGACATAATGGTTATTACAGTAGTGACAATAAGTAATTTCAACAATATTGGAAATCATATTTCTGCTCTGACTTCAGTTCAGGAGTTGATGCTTGGGCTGAAGACAAAGAAGATGATATGGAAAGTAGAAATGAAAGACAACAGAGGTGGAATAGGACAAAGACATAATAAGAAAAAGATGATAAGAATATACATGTACAAATGTTAACTTGTAATATATAGTTTGAAAGAACTATTTGTGATCTGTGAATGAAAAGTGCACATTTAACGCACATTTTGTCCTTCAAAGGGGAAGTAAAAACTCCCTTTTAACAGAAAGAAACCTCCAGCAGAACCAGGATCAGGGAGGGGTTGCCATCTGTGGCAACTGGTTGGGGTGAGAGAAGGAAGACTGGACAAAGACATGCCCTGGATGAGAGCCAGAGATTAATAATAAAAATGGTAAAATGGCCTGCATTTGTATAGTGCTTTACTTAGTCCCTAAGGACCCCAAAGCGCTTTACACTACATTATCCCATTAACACACACATTCACACACTGGTGATGGCAAGCTACATTGTAGCCACAGCTGCCCTGGGGTGCACTGACAGAGGCGAGGCTGCCGGACACTGGCGCCACCGGGCCCTCTGATCACCACCAGTAGGCAACATGGGGTTAGTATCTTGCCCAAGGATATTTGGGATGCAGCCTGGAGCAGCCTGGGATCGAACCACCGACCTTCTGGTTAGTGGCTGACCTGCTCTGCCACCTGAGCTACAGTCACCCAATAATAATTAATAATTCAGTGCAGAATGATGTATAAACACATAGTGAGTGAAAAAGGTGAGTGAAGACGAAACACTCAATGCATCATGCACTTTTTATAATATTTAAAATAGTTTTTTAGTGATTTTTAGTTGTCTGTTTGGGATCAGACACAGCCTCTAAGGCGATAGGGTTTTGGAGGAGAGATGTAAGACTGCAACTCTGCTTCCTGGTTCAAACTCTGGATAGACACATTTTGGGGGGTTTGATAAATTTGGCCAAATTTCTAGAAATGAGTGCTGCTCCATCCAAAGTGGGATCGCTACCATCTCCCTCAACAAGAAGAGGATTCACCCAGAAAGTTTCCCAATTATCTATAAAGCCACATCATTTTTTGACACCACTCAAACAGCCAGCAATTTAGGGAGAACACACAGCTAAACATGTCAACCCTGATCTGACTGTCTACATTTATTACAAGTATTGTTATTACTAAAGGAAGCCGAGGAGCAACTAAACATCTGATACACAGAGCAGGAAAGTGCTGGAGATTAGGCCATAATGCTAGTGAGTTGGCTACAAGCTAAATTAAGCTAGTGAGTTGTTAAAGACAGTTAGGGAATACTGTGAATATAATTAGAAAGTTAATCAACAGAGTGTGCGCTTTGGATCAAGCACATGAAGATTACACTATGAAATAAGAGATTATCTAAAAGGTTTTAATTTAATTGGCTACGCAAATAAGCTACACAAAAACACCACTGTTTGGCTTGTTATTACAGTCACATGATGGTTCAGCTTTACACCAGAACAGCATTTAAGAAGTCAAGCCAATAGAAAACATTAGGGCAAAGATTTTCCTTCAGCTTTAAAAACCAAAAACAACAACAAAAAGAAAAATCTGCTCAAGATGACAGAAATTTTACAGAACCACATAAAGGAAGGTCTGTAAATATCTGCAAGAACTGCAGGGAGATGTAAAAAATCAGCTGAGATGTTTCCTGACAATCACATTTAAAAGTTCCTGCTTAGCCCCCGGCTCTCACCTGCTGACAAATGCGGAGCAATTCCTGAAAGACCAGAATTTCGGGTTAAGAATCAAAAAAGGGAAACTGAAAGTGAGAACTTCAAAACTTTTTCTCTTCTTCAAAGTAACATTAAACTGAACTCGTATAGCCTTTATGAAGAGCACAGCAGACCTTTTAACACTAGTGAGTGTTACACAATCACGCTGTTTTATAGTCCAAATGTTGAGCCTGCTCTCTTTATAGCTTAGAACACTTATCTTTTGTTGTTAAGACATTTTAGAAGTGATGCAATGGATTTTTGCTGGTTTTTAACTTTAAGTGCATTAAAACTGTGTCTGAGGAGTAATCCAACCTGACAACAAAGAGGCAGCACAAAAGTCTGGATGGATGACATTCCAGCGTTTACAAAATGAAACTAAATGTTTGTTTCACAGCAGTTTCAGTTGAGAAAAATCAGTTTCTTTTCAAGGGAACATTAAACCGAGGTAATTTGACCTTGGTGAACAGAACAGCAGAGCTTCTGTCAAACACTTGTGAGTACAGATGATCACGATCAGGAGAGAACAACCTGGAAAGCAGGATGTGTATGAAGCACGATAAACCACTGGAGCTGTTCTGTAAGACCGATCAGACATGTGTCTGCATGCTCTGCTCTGTTATAGACCACAAGACTCATGAGTTTATTCCTCTGAGAGAAGAATATGAAGTAAAGAAGGCAGAACTGGGGAAGACTGAAGCTGAAATTCAACAGATGATCATGAAGACACAACTAAAGATTCAGGAGATCAAACAGTCGGTGAAGATGAGTAAAGATGCTTCAGACAGAGAGAAAGCAGAAGGTGTTCAAGTCTTCACTGCTCTGAAGGGGTCTGTTGACAGACACCTGAACGAGCTCATAAAGGAGATCGAAGACAAACAAGAAAGAACAGAGAAACAGGCAGAAGGTTTCATCAAAGATCTGGAACAGGAAATCTCTGAGCTGATGAAGAGAAGCTCTGAGGTGGAGCAGCTCTCACGCTCTAAAGACCACCTCCACCTCATTCAAAGCTTCTCATCCCTGAAAGCTGCTCCAGCCACCAAAGACTGGACAGAGGTCAGTATCCATCCACCATCATATGAGGGGACTGTGGTGAGGGCTGTGGATCCGCTGAAGGAGACACTCAGTAAAGACATGAAGAAGCTGTTTGAGGCTGAGCTGAAGAGGGTCCAGCAGTATGCAGTGGATGTGACTTTTACTTTGAGGTTCGGGTTAAAGAAAAGAGAGACTGGATTTTAGGAGTGGTCAGAGAGTCAGTCAACAGAAAGGAAGAAATCACACTCAGTCCTGAGGATGGTTACTCGACTATAGCAGTAGTAAATGGAAATGTATGTGTTGCCTTTGAGGACTCCCAGGTCCGTCTCTCTCCTCAGTTTTGTCCTCAGAAGATGGGGGTGTTTGTGGATTATGAGGAGGGTCTGATCTCCTTTCATGATGTAGATGATGCAGCTCTTATCTACTCCTTTACTGGCTGCTCCTTCACCGAGAAACTCTACCCATTCTTCTGTCCCGGTGTCAATGATAATGGTAAAAACTCTGCACCTCTGATCATCTGTCCTGTCAGTCAGTCAGTCTGAACTTTTTTGATCGGGAAAGTATATATTTTACATTAATCTTAACATTTTAATCAACACAGAGAAGAAGTCCTAAAAACAGAACTGAACAAACTGCACCTGTTGATAAAAACCATGAGATACGGTCAGAAACTGCAGAACAAACTAGTGAGCTCACCTTTTAGTTGATTTTTTTTAACTGTTTTCAAGTTGAAGAGAAAGATTTCTTTGAGGAAGTGAGAAAAGTCTGAGAAAATGTAAACTCTCCTTTACTTTTTTACTTTTACTATAACATTTTTATACTGTAAAAATGTTAATATTTCTTTATTTTCATTCACCTGGTGTTAAATATCAAAAACTAGGATTGATAAACTGTTCTGTTGTTTTAACATGAAATGATTAAAAATATGAACTTTTATCATCTCCTGTGGCGGTTTCATTGAGCAAAGCTGTTCAATTTGACTTTTGCCTGCATCTGCTCCATTTGTATATTTTTCTTTTTGCCACAATTTAAAGAAAATGTGAAAGAAAAATGTCAGTGTTCTACTCACCTTTCTTTATGAAACCATCAAATTAAAGTTTATTTACACATGAATAGTCAGAATGCCATGTACAAGGAAAAAAAATCAGGAAGAATCACAATAAAATTTTGTAGAAAATTAAAATACATCCAACATTTTGTGTTTATGAGGGGCAACCAAACAGCATAGAAAACAGGCTATGTCAAAGGGGAGGAGTTAGAACAATTAGTTATAAACTGAGGGGCAGCACCAAAGCCCAGTCTGAGGTCAAGAAGGATTATTTTGAAATATGTATTATGCAAAGACACTCTAGTAAAATTCAAGAATAAAAACATAGATCTGCAAATGAAAACAATATGTCCACATTCATTTTAAACTCTCATAAATTATATATAAGAATCAGTACACTCTGTGCAGTATCTGCTTTTTATTACACTACTTTCAGTTAGACACAAACATTTAAATATTATCACTAATTTCAAGTATAACACTAATATAGTAGCTTCAAAAAGGATTTATCATTTAAAAAGACTCTGAGTTTCACACACTTAAGAAAAGCACAAGAACATAAAATCCAACTGAAT
The DNA here is from genome assembly GCA_015106755.1 of Etia nguti. NCBI lineage: Eukaryota > Metazoa > Chordata > Actinopteri > Cichliformes > Cichlidae > Etia > Etia nguti. Next base: position 25,019 of record VUQG01045926.1, read on the forward strand.
AAGGAGAGAGCCTTAGAAGGAACTGAACATGATTTTTTATATACTCTGGAATGTATAAAACACAACAAAAGACTATTTTATCAGACATAAGTGCTGCTTGTGGCAGGATCTAAAGCTTGGATGCAGTTAATTTTGAACCAAGATACAACTTAGAAGTTGAGATGAGCCCCTGTTAAAATAACACAGGGAAATCTCAATGTGTGTGACTTACAAACTGGCAGACAATGGTGGACAAAATGCTTGCTATGCTTTCCAACAGACTAATGTTACATCTTCAATGGTCGAAATCCCCAAAATATTCAGTTCATGATCCTGAGTACTGTCAGCACACCTGTTAATTAAAGTGACCACTGCCCTAACTTTAAACTTTAATAAAATCCAAGCAGGTGAGTTGGAAAAAGATTCACCCACTGTACAGTTATTATGGAGGGAGAAGTTGCGGATGTGGGGCAGGCGGACGCACCTGAGCGGCATCCGCAATCACGCCTCCCCGGCGTGCCAAGGTAGGTATCCCCGACAGAATTTGTTTCCCTTGCGCCGGGAGCATTCGCTGGGGACTGAGAGTGGATCCAGTTGACTCCGCCTCCATTACAACCAACTAGACGTGGAAGTTATAAACTGTTTTAGTGAAAACGTGAAAAAGGAGTGTTGTTACATTACCATTCAGTTTGTGAGTTACAACAGAAAATGATACATTTATTGTTCTCACGTGTTATCGGACGGGTTTATTTCAACAAACGAAGGACATTTTGACTGACAATTATTTGTATTCTTCTGTAACTGTACAGCGCTAAAACCTCCAAAATTTCAGGAGTAATTAGTCATTATAAGAGGTGTTTGTGAATTAAAAATCAAGAATGTGGGAAACTTCGTCCGTGATGTGGACTGCCCAGTGCGTGCTCCCGATGCAGGGGAAACAAATTCTGTCGGGTGTACCTACCTTGGCACGACAACTGTCCACAGGTTCGCACTTTTCAGTAAACGTCTTACACACGCGGCTGCAGCTTTTCAGCGGATCCGCAGCAGATGCGCATATTATTAACGTAACTGCCGCGAATTTCTTTGTTCCGCCGTAAAAGTGATTCCGATGTTAAACATTAGTTCCGCATGAGTTTTCTACCAGGTAACTTGCACCCCACCTGTCACCACTGCTCTAACAGGATGACACTCTTTACACTCAACTCAGCACAGACACACTGAGGAACCAGGAAACCAGACTGTAAATCCAGGATAAAGAGGTTCGGTGAATGTGGTGTTGAAGGTGTGGAGGTGGATCAGAATGTCAGAGGAGACTCTGTAGAAGGACAGAGTGCTAGCAGGACAGTCCACATACACTGCTACTCTGTTAGAAATGGAGGAGGAGGATTGCAGATATGTTTCTGTGTTACTGTGACAGACAGAGTAACCCTTAACATCAGAGCAGAACAGACACCAGGACTGATCATTCCTTCCAAAGACAAAGACATTGCTGTCTCCTTTTCTTGCAGTTCTTCTGTAACTCACTGATATATAAACCTCTCCTTTCCACTCAACCTCCCAATAACAGCAACTGGTGAGGCCATCTTTACATAGAAGCTGACAATCACCATCAAATCTGTCTGGATGATCAGGATATGACTGAGCCTCCTCTACACGTGTCACCTTCCTGTTGTTGTCAGACAGTTTGAGTTTTCTGTTTACTGTGTTTGTGTCGATTGTGAGTTGACAGGAATCTGATGGAGAGAACAAACACAATCCAGCTGCAGTTATTGATCCATCATCTGTTCATTGATTGACACTTTGATGATGACTCCTGACATCAGAGATGTGAATGAGTGATGTGACAGTTTAAAGATGGTTGAATGTGTGCTGCTTTGTTTTCATGAATCACATTAAAAACACACTTACACTTCCTCAGACCTGGTCTCAACCATCGGACTCCAGCAGGCTCCACCCTGAAAGGAGGAGGAGGGTCAGACCAGCACAGTCTCTTTCAGCATGCACACATGGACATTACATCACTCTCATACACATACTGTTAGACACTGATAAAGGAACAGTCCAACATTTTCACAAATACACTTCAATCCATACGTGGATCAAACTGCTGATGATTTGGA